>CAWUFW010023414.1:0-76237 GCA_963921515.1 Calotriton arnoldi
ATATTTCACCATGCTTGTCACTGGTGAACGTATGCCAGCCACATATACCTGCCAGAGACCCAGGGGCACACCTACAACACCACACCCAGTCCACACTGTTTCCTAAGGCATGTAAGGCTGCATTGCGATACAAAAGGGGATGATGGACGGAACGCTTGAGCCAATCAAACACTCACCCCCAGTCAACTGATCTGGGTTTAATCCATCATCATTCTTTAGCTCACTCCACCACCCCAGTTCAGACATGGCCATATGCAAATCAGTCTGACCCTGTGCCTCATGGGAACAGTCCAGCCCGAACTGCCAAGCCATGTCTTCCCTGGACCGGAAACAAGCATCCTAGGACCGGTTTCTGGCATTTCAGCCGTCATCAGCCAGGCTTGCTTGAATCCAGTGGCAAAGTGAGCAAGGGACCCACGTCTGGGCATACCCCCGCCAACTTAGGGCGACCAAAGCGATACAAAAGGGGATGATGGACGGAACGCTTGAGCCAATCAAACACTCACCCCCAGTCAACTGATCTGGGTTTAATCCATCATCATTCTTTAGCTCACTCCACCACCCCAGTTCAGACATGGCCATATGCAAATCAGTCTGACCCTGTGCCTCATGGGAACAGTCCAGCCCGAACTGCCAAGCCATGTCTTCCCTGGACCGGAAACAAGCATCCTAGGACCGGTTTCTGGCATTTCAGCCGTCATCAGCCAGGCTTGCTTGAATCCAGTGGCAAAGTGAGCAAGGGACCCACGTCTGGGCATACCCCCGCCAACTTAGGGCGACCAAAGCGATACAAAAGGGGATGATGGACGGAACGCTTGAGCCAATCAAACACTCACCCCCAGTCAACTGATCTGGGTTTAATCCATCATCATTCTTTAGCTCACTCCACCACCCCAGTTCAGACATGGCCATATGCAAATCAGTCTGACCCTGTGCCTCATGGGAACAGTCCAGCCCGAACTGCCAAGCCATGTCTTCCCTGGACCGGAAACAAGCATCCTAGGACCGGTTTCTGGCATTTCAGCCGTCATCAGCCAGGCTTGCTTGAATCCAGTGGCAAAGTGAGCAAGGGACCCACGTCTGGGCATACCCCCGCCAACTTAGGGCGACCAAAGCGATACAAAAGGGGATGATGGACGGAACGCTTGAGCCAATCAAACACTCACCCCCAGTCAACTGATCTGGGTTTAATCCATCATCATTCTTTAGCTCACTCCACCACCCCAGTTCAGACATGGCCATATGCAAATCAGTCTGACCCTGTGCCTCATGGGAACAGTCCAGCCCGAACTGCCAAGCCATGTCTTCCCTGGACCGGAAACAAGCATCCTAGGACCGGTTTCTGGCATTTCAGCCGTCATCAGCCAGGCTTGCTTGAATCCAGTGGCAAAGTGAGCAAGGGACCCACGTCTGGGCATACCCCCGCCAACTTAGAGGCGACCAAAGCGATACAAAAGGGGATGATGGACGGAGCAGCTTGAGCCAATCAAACACTCACCCCCAGTCAACTGATCTGGGTTTAATCCATCATCATTCTTTAGCTCACTCCACCACCCCAGTTCAGACATGGCCATATGCAAATCAGTCTGACCCTGTGCCTCATGGGAACAGTCCAGCCCGAACTGCCAAGCCATGTCTTCCCTGGACCGGAAACAAGCATCCTAGGACCGGTTTCTGGCATTTCAGCCGTCATCAGCCAGGCTTGCTTGAATCCAGTGGCAAAGTGAGCAAGGGACCCACGTCTGGGCATACCCCCGCCAACTTAGGGCGACCAAAGCGATACAAAAGGGGATGATGGACGGAACGCTTGAGCCAATCAAACACTCACCCCCAGTCAACTGATCTGGGTTTAATCCATCATCATTCTTTAGCTCACTCCACCACCCCAGTTCAGACATGGCCATATGCAAATCAGTCTGACCCTGTGCCTCATGGGAACAGTCCAGCCCGAACTGCCAAGCCATGTCTTCCCTGGACCGGAAACAAGCATCCTAGGACCGGTTTCTGGCATTTCAGCCGTCATCAGCCAGGCTTGCTTGAATCCAGTGGCAAAGTGAGCAAGGGACCCACGTCTGGGCATACCCCCGCCAACTTAGGGCGACCAAAGCGATACAAAGGCCAGTGCGTGCACACCGATCGGTCCATTGCTGTACAACACGTACCCGCTCACAACAGATGCAATGGGCCGGCCGGGCACACCGATCGGTCCATTGCTGTACAACGCGTATTCCGGGTACAACGCGTACTCGCACACAACAGATGCAATGGCCAGTGCGTGCACACCAATCGGTCCATTGCTGTACAACGTGTATTCCGGGTACAACGCGTACCCGCACACAGCAGATGCAATGGCCAGTGCGTGCACACCGATCGGTCCATTGCTGTACAACGCGTATTCCGGGTACAACGTGTACCCGCTCACAACAGATTCAATGGCCAGTGCATGCACACCGATCGGTCCATTGCTGTACAACGCGTATTCCGGGTACAACGCGTACCCGCACACAACAGATTCAATGGCCAGTGCGTGCACACCGATCGGTCCATTGCTGTACAACGCGTATTCCGGGTACAACGCGTACCCGCACACAACAGATGCAATGGGCCGGCCGGGCACACCGATCGGTCCATTGCTGTACAACGCGTACCTGTACAGGTCAGTCGCATATTTCACCATGCTTGTCACTGGTGAACGTATGCCAGCCACATATACCTGCCAGAGACCCAGGGGCACACCTACAACACCACACCCAGTCCACACTGTTTCCTAAGGCATGTAAGGCTGCATTACCTTTTCTGTGTATGGGGGTTAACATGTGGTTTCTGTGGTGGCACTTGTGGGCAGCCACACCCAGGCTGTGCATGTGTTAATGGGGACAGGGTCCTTTGTGTGTTGTGCACATGACCACTGTGATGTGCAACAGTTCATTTCGGAGCATGTGGCATGGTCACATTTCCAGGTTGTGTATGTGTGTGACATGTCACATACCCCCTGGGTCCCATGGGGGAAGGCATGTATGTCACAGGGTGACCCATTGCCACAATAGTGATGTCCCTCCACAGTCTGTGTGCATGTTGTGTTTCCGATGTCTCTGATTCCATGTGCACGATGAGAGACAGTCTCCACATCAACGTTGTTTGTGCATGGACTTTGATGTTGTGCGTCACTGGCGTCCATGTCTGTCCTGCGTAGGCGACAGGGGCCACTACCTGTGGGAGTCATGTTTGTTTTTCTGACGTGTACATGATACGCCATGTAATGCCAGTGTCCATGTGGCAAGACAGGGTCACTGGGAATCTACCTGTCAATGAGCTGTGATGCCTGTGGTGCATCTGTCCAGACATGTCACTGTGGTGTGTGTGTGGAACGTGACAGCAGTAAATGGGTACTGTGACACAGCCTAATGGTTTCCCATAGCACAACCCGGAACCTGTTGTCCACACATGTTGTACTGAGTAGTCAGATGATGGCCATGTAGGTGCGAGTTATGTGCGAACAGAACGGCACACACATCAAGTACTTGTGTCTCGTAATGATGTATCATGTGAAATTGAGTATGGTGAATGGCACATATGTGGGGTGACTGACAATCTTTCTTTCCTCAACCTATGCACTGCAGGGCTCCAGCTGTCCATAGACCATTCCCTGACCTGGCAACGATGGTGGAACGTGACAGCATCCGACGGTACCGCTTCACCAGGCAGCTGATTGAGGATTTGGCAGTGCGCTTGGCACCACATTTGCAACCTGGCCGGCCGGCTACGGCGCTGACCCCCAAGGTGAAGGTAATGGCAGCCCTACACTTCTTTGCCACTGGTACCTTCCAACACACTGTGGCGACTGCCGGTGGGATGTCACAGACTATGTTCAGCCGTGTGCTACGCAATGTTTTGGAGGCAATGTTGAGATGCCTGAACCAGTACATCTATTTCCCTACACGTCAACAACTCACTGACGTCAAGAGTGACTTCTATGCCCTGGGGAGGATGCCACATGTCATTGGCTCCATTGATGGGACACATGTGGCTTTGGTACCACCACAGGCACATGAGCAGGCATACCGAAACCGGAAACATTACCATTCGATCAATGCTCTGGTGGTATGTCTTGCAGATATGACCATCACACATGTGTGTGCCCGTTTCCCTGGTTCAGCACACAATGCCTATGTGATGAGGAGTAGTCGCATCCTGAGGATGATGGCACAGATGCAGAACCAGCGTGCCTGGCTTGTCGGTGTGTACTGACTTTGTACCATTGTGTGTGTTCTGCTCTGTAGTATACCGCCCACTTTTCCAACTCAGATAATGTGCACTTGTCTGTCCGTAGGTGACTCCGGATACCCCAACATGCCGTGGTTGCTGACACCCCTCAGGAACCCTGTGACACCAGCCCAGATGCGCTACAATGAGGCACATGGTCGGACCAGGAGAGTGATTGAGCGGACCTTTGGTCTCCTGAAGAGCCGCTTCCGCTGCCTGGACAAGACAGGAGGGGCCCTCCCATATGCCCCAGCAAAGGTGTGCAAGATTGTCATCGTCTGCTGCATGCTACACAACCTGGCAGTGCGGAAGGAGTTGCCTCTCATCCTGGATGACGATGACCAACGTCCGCCACCTGTGGAGGATCCTGGCCTGGACCACGATACCAGTGATGATGATGATGATGATGGTGATGTCCGCACACAGCTCATCACCAACTTCTTCAGCTGAATGTGAGTATCCAGGGAGATGTAATGTGAATGATGTGAGTTTGCATGATATGTGTGGGTGGTGCTCTGGTGCTGTTTGAGTGTGGCCATGTACTACTTGACTGGATGCGTGCAGCAATGTGTCCTTACAGGTAGTATGTACTCCCCAACAGTTTTGACATGCTAACTTGGTTTTGTGTACTTGTCTTGTGACATGTATTGGGCATGAGTATTGCAGTTCTGTCCTGTTCTTCAGTGGTTTTAACTGTGTGTCATGTCTGTCCTTCACAGGGTGCTTACTGAGTACTTTGGTCAACTTGGATCCCCCGACACCATGATTCAGCTTTCAGGGTGGCAGCAGTAGTTTCCCTACAGGTGATGTGCCACACACCCCTGGACTTCATATCTTCTGCACTTGTTGACTGTGTGGCCACTGCCACGTGGGTAAACCTTGCATTTGTAGTGGAAACAACATGTTGCAAATGTGTAATAAACCTGTGCTTCACTTTGGGATGTGCGTTGTCTGTGGTCACACATCTGACTGACATTTGCTTACTGCACCTGTGGGCTAGTTGACACAGACTCTGAATAGGTGTGGTGTCTGTGCATTCCACAGTATTTCCTGGCAACATCACTGTAGGCGATGAGTCCGATGGCCCTGGTGTCTCTGTGTTGTGTAGCCCTAGTGGTGTGTCTCCCTCATATGTGTCACGTCACCATGACTCACATGACGGTGTTGTACTTGCTGTAGCAGTTAGCATACACAGTGTAATTTAGCAGATCATCATCA
This sequence comes from Calotriton arnoldi, assembly GCA_963921515.1. NCBI lineage: Eukaryota > Metazoa > Chordata > Amphibia > Caudata > Salamandridae > Calotriton > Calotriton arnoldi. Next base: position 5,482 of record CAWUFW010023414.1, read on the forward strand.
CCATAACAGTATCCACATTTGAATAACAACAGAGGCAAGTATGGTGTACTAGTGATTTTATTTACAGAAATGTGTGTGTGTATAGTGCACAGGATGGTGGGTGCTGTACATTGGGATTGGGATCCAAAGTTCCCAGATGAGTTGGAAGTCTTGGTAGCAGAAATGTCCTGAGTGTAGTCCACAGTCATATGATACATTAGTCCAACTTGAACTCCCCATGTCATGTGGGAGAGTTGTGTTGCATTCGACAGGGTGAAAAGTTTGCACACAAAGGAGATTTTCCGGAACAGGTGTTGGCTTCCTGGGGGATGTACGTGGCCATCAACCTCTCAGTTTTCCTTCCTCGGACGACCCCTCTTCTTTGGGGGGACCCTCATGTGCAGGCTGCGGCGGTGCAGGGGAGTCTCCGCCAGAGTCCTCCTCCCTCCCTGTGGTGGTGTCAGTTGTTGCAGCACCAGATGTTGTGGGCACACAGGGAGGTGTGGCCATGTTGGTGCTAATCTGATGGAGGCATGTCAATATGTCCCTATGCACCGCTGTGAGTTCTTGCAATGTGTCCCACTTGGACTCCATGCGAGACATGTGTGTCTCCACACGGGACATGTGGGAGTCCAAGCGGGCATGATGGGCAGCCTGCTGCTGTTGTATGTCCTTGAGGATCCCCACTTCCTGTCTGACCTCTCCGGTGCTATCCTGGTATGCATCAGCGATGCGTGCCAGTTGTGGGTCATCATGCAGTCCAGACCCCTCTGCAAGCAGCGACCTATGTCTACCACCCCTCCCACCACCCCAGGCGACATGTGCAGGACCTGCGGTGGCACACACAGGTGACCCAAGGCCCCCTTGGGGGTTGTTAGTGGTGTTGTTGTCCGTTGCTCCACGGTGGGCCTGGGACCCTGTGCTGTTATCATCGGTGGTCCTTGGTCTGTCTGTGTCAGCAGGGGTGGTCTGTGTGTTGGCAGTTGTTGGAGGGGTGGATGCAGGGAGTGCAGATGTTGGTCCTGCTGGTGCTGCATGATGACTCACACCGGAGGCGCCAGGTAGGTCTTCGCCATCCGAGGAGGGCAGAGGCTGTTCCACACCAGTGAGCTCAGTGTCCCCTGGAGCCTGGGACAGGGACTCCTCCTCGCCTGCTGCTGTGTCCCCATCATCATCACCTGTATTTGGATGAGACACACATTGTATATTATGTTTCTACAGGCATCAATGGTTCACACATCTGACAGTTGTGACTGTACCTCTGGATGAGGGCATGTACATTGCATTGTCCTAAGTTGTCACAGTAAGAGGTTGATATTGGTGTAGCACATTGTCCTGCATACCTGGGGCATTTCAATGTGAATGTTGAGGTGTGTGCATGGCCAGCATTGGTTGTATTTGGTGGACATCCGGCCATCCTTCTCCACCTAGCCCAGTTATCCCACCATAAAGCATGCCACCCTTGCAGTGGGTTCAGGTTGACTCTCAGGATGTCATTCAGTGGTGTTCTGCTGTATGTTGGTGCACAGTTCCCAGCAGGGCCTTGTGCTCCCCACAGCAGTACCCAGTGTCAGCCATCTTGTCAGTCCTTATCCACTCCCTGTGATGTGAGCATGGTTCAGAGTGGTGTAGATGGGCCAAATGTGTGGGTGAGCAATATCTGTGACTACAACTCCCATCATGCTATTGCCTACACCCCCCTTCCCAGCATGCCCATACTTCCTTCCTTTTGAGTGGACTTCACTGTGTGTGAGTGTGACAGCAATGGCAAGATGGCTGACAGTGTGGTCCTGTTGTTTGTTGGTGCACAGTTCCCAGCAGGGCCTTGTGCTCCCCACAGCAGTACCCAGTGTCAGCCATCTTGTCAGTCCTTATCCACTCCCTGTGTTGTTAGCATGGTTCAGAGTGGTGTTGATGGGCCAATTGTGAGGGTGAGCAATATCTGTGACTACAACTCCCATCATGCTATTGCCTACACCCCCTTCCCAGCATGCCCGTACTTCCTTCCTTTTGACTCTGCTTCCCTGTGGGGTAGTGTGCCTGTGCTGACAGGAAGGCTGACAGTGTTGTCCTTGCGTTTGTTTGGCTACAAGTCCCAAGAGTGTCCCTGTGCTTCACACAGCATTACCCAGGGTGGTGGTTCTTTGTGGGATCTTCATTTGGTGTGTGAGGCATTGCATTCTCCCAGGTGGGTTATGTGGAGTTTGTGTTGAGGGGTGTGTGAGGAGAGCTGCTTGTAACTATGGTCAGTGCTGTCAGTCCTCCTTCCCACCCAGCCAGATATCCCACCATGCAACGTGCTTGCATTGCAGGGAGTGCAAGTTGGCTTTCAGGATGTCAGGCAGTGGTGTTCTGCTGTTTGTTGGTGCACAGTTCCCAGCAGGGCCTTGTGCTCCCCACAGCAGTACCCAGTGTCAGCCATCTTGTCAGTCCTTATCCACTCCCTGTGATGTGAGCATGGTTCAGAGTGGTGTTGATGGGCCAATTGTGTGGGTGAGCAATATCTGTGACTCCAACTCCCATCATGCTATTGCCTACACCCCCTTCCCAGCATGCCCATACTTCCTTCCTTTTGAGTGGACTTCACTGTGTGTGAGTGTGACAGCAATGGCAAGATGGCTGACAGTGTGGTCCTGTTGTTTGTTGGTGCACAGTTCCCAGCAGGGCCTTGTGCTCCCCACAGCAGTACCCAGTGTCAGCCATCTTGTCAGTCCTTATCCACTCCCTGTGATGTGAGCATGGTTCAGAGTGGTGTTGATGGGCCAATTGTGAGGGTGAGCAATATCTGTGACTACAACTCCCATCATGCTATTGCCTACACCCCACTTCCCAGCATGCCCGTACTTCCTTCCTTTTGACTCTGCTTCCCTGTGGGGTAGTGTGCCTGTGCTGACAGGAAGGCTGACAGTGTTGTCCTTGCGTTTGTTTGGCTACAAGTCCCAAGAGTCTCCCTGTGCTTCACACAGCATTACCCAGGGTGGTGGTTCTTTGTGGGATCTTCATTTGGTGTGTGAGTCATTGCATTCACCCAGGTGGGTTATGTGGAGTTTGTGTTGAGGGGGTGTGTGAGGAGAGCTGCTTGTAACTATGGTCAGTGCTGTCAGTCCTCCTTCCCACCCAGCCAGATATCCCACCATGCAACGTGCTTGCATTGCAGGGAGTGCAAGTTGGCTTTCAGGATGTCAGGCAGTGGTGTTCTGCTGTTTGTTGGTGCACAGTTCCCAGCAGGGCCTTGTGCTCCCCACAGCAGTACCCAGTGTCAGCCATCTTGTCAGTCCTTATCCACTCCCTGTGATGTGAGCATGGTTCAGAGTGGTGTTGATGGGCCAATTGTGTGGGTGAGCAATATCTGTGACTCCAACTCCCATCATGCTATTGCCTACACCCCCTTCCCAGCATGCCCATACTTCCTTCCTTTTGAGTGGACTTCACTGTGTGTGAGTGTGACAGCAATGGCAAGATGGCTGACAGTGTGGTCCTGTTGTTTGTTGGTGCACAGTTCCCAGCAGGGCCTTGTGCTCCCCACAGCAGTACCCAGTGTCAGCCATCTTGTCAGTCCTTATCCACTCCCTGTGATGTGAGCATGGTTCAGAGTGGTGTTGATGGGCCAATTGTGAGGGTGAGCAATATCTGTGACTACAACTCCCATCATGCTATTGCCTACACCCCACTTCCCAGCATGCCCGTACTTCCTTCCTTTTGACTCTGCTTCCCTGTGGGGTAGTGTGCCTGTGCTGACAGGAAGGCTGACAGTGTTGTCCTTGCGTTTGTTTGGCTACAAGTCCCAAGAGTGTCCCTGTGCTTCACACAGCATTACCCAGGGTGGTGGTTCTTTGTGGGATCTTCATTTGGTGTGTGAGTCATTGCATTCACCCAGGTGGGTTATGTGGAGTTTGTGTTGAGGGGGTGTGTGAGGAGAGCTGCTTGTAACTATGGTCAGTGCTGTCAGTCCTCCTTCCCACCCAGCCAGATATCCCACCATGCAACGTGCTTGCATTGCAGGGAGTGCAAGTTGGCTTTCAGGATGTCAGGCAGTGGTGTTCTGCTGTTTGTTGGTGCACAGTTCCCAGCAGGGCCTTGTGCTCCCCACAGCAGTACCCAGTGTCAGCCATCTTGTCAGTCCTTATCCACTCCCTGTGATGTGAGCATGGTTCAGAGTGGTGTAGATGGGCCAATTGTGTGGGTGAGCAATATCTGTGACTACAACTCCCATCATGCTATTGCCTACACCCCCTTCCCAGCATGCCCATACTTCCTTCCTTTTGAGTGGACTTCACTGTGTGTGAGTGTGACAGCAATGGCAAGATGGCTGACAGTGTGGTCCTGTTGTTTGTTGGTGCACAGTTCCCAGCAGGGCCTTGTGTTCCCCACAGCAGTACCCAGTGTCAGCCATCTTGTCAGTCCTTATCCACTCCCTGTGATGTGAGCATGGTTCAGAGTGGTGTTGATGGGCCAATTGTGAGGGTGAGCAATATCTGTGACTACAACTCCCATCATGCTATTGCCTACACCCCCTTCCCAGCATGCCCGTACTTCCTTCCTTTTGACTCTGCTTCCCTGTGGGGTAGTGTGCCTGTGCTGACAGGAAGGCTGACAGTGTTGTCCTTGCATTTGTTTGGCTACAAGTCCCAAGAGTGTCCCTGTGCTTCACACAGCATTACCCAAGGTGGTGGTTCTTTGTGGGATCTTCATTTGGTGTGTGAGGCATTGCATTCTCCCAGGTGGGTTATGTGGAGTTTGTGTTGAGGGGTGTGTGAGGAGAGCTGCTTGTAACTATGGTCAGTGCTGTCAGTCCTCCTTCCCACCCAGCCAGATATCCCACCATGCAACGTGCTTGCATTGCAGGGAGTGCAAGTTGGCTTTCAGGATGTCAGGCAGTGGTGTTCTGCTGTTTGTTGGTGCACAGTTCCCAGCAGGGCCTTGTGCTCCCCACAGCAGTACCCAGTGTCAGCCATCTTGTCAGTCCTTATCCACTCCCTGTGATGTGAGCATGGTTCAGAGTGGTGTAGATGGGCCAAATGTGTGGGTGAGCAATATCTGTGACTACAACTCCCATCATGCTATTGCCTACACCCCCCTTCCCAGCATGCCCATACTTCCTTCCTTTTGAGTGAACTTCACTGTGTGTGAGTGTGACAGCAATGGCAAGATGGCTGACAGTGTGGTCCTGTTGTTTGTTGGTGCACAGTTCCCAGCAGGGCCTTGTGCTCCCCACAGCAGTACCCAGTGTCAGCCATCTTGTCAGTCCTTATCCACACCCTGTGATGTGAGCATGGTTCAGAGTGGTGTTGATGGGCCAATTGTGAGGGTGAGCAATATCTGTGACTACAACTCCCATCATGCTATTGCCTACACCCCCTTCCCAGCATGCCCGTACTTCCTTCCTTTTGACTCTGCTTCCCTGTGGGGTAGTGTGCCTGTGCTGACAGGAAGGCTGACAGTGTTGTCCTTGCGTTTGTTTGGCTACAAGTCCCAAGAGTGTCCCTGTGCTTCACACAGCATTACCCAGGGTGGTGGTTCTTTGTGGGATCTTCATTTGGTGTGTGAGGCATTGCATTCTCCCAGGTGGGTTATGTGGAGTTTGTGTTGAGGGGTGTGTGAGGAGAGCTGCTTGTAACTATGGTCAGTGCTGTCAGTCCTCCTTCCCACCCAGCCAGATATCCCACCATGCAACGTGCTTGCATTGCAGGGAGTGCAAGTTGGCTTTCAGGATGTCAGGCAGTGGTGTTCTGCTGTTTGTTGGTGCACAGTTCCCAGCAGGGCCTTGTGCTCCCCACAGCAGTACCCAGTGTCAGCCATCTTGTCAGTCCTTATCCACTCCCTGTGATGTGAGCATGGTTCAGAGTGGTGTTGATGGGCCAATTGTGTGGGTGAGCAATATCTGTGACTCCAACTCCCATCATGCTATTGCCTACACCCCCTTCCCAGCATGCCCATACTTCCTTCCTTTTGAGTGGACTTCACTGTGTGTGAGTGTGACAGCAATGGCAAGATGGCTGACAGTGTGGTCCTGTTGTTTGTTGGTGCACAGTTCCCAGCAGGGCCTTGTGCTCCCCACAGCAGTACCCAGTGTCAGCCATCTTGTCAGTCCTTATCCACTCCCTGTGATGTGAGCATGGTTCAGAGTGGTGTTGATGGGCCAATTGTGAGGGTGAGCAATATCTGTGACTACAACTCCCATCATGCTATTGCCTACACCCCACTTCCCAGCATGCCCGTACTTCCTTCCTTTTGACTCTGCTTCCCTGTGGGGTAGTGTGCCTGTGCTGACAGGAAGGCTGACAGTGTTGTCCTTGCGTTTGTTTGGCTACAAGTCCCAAGAGTGTCCCTGTGCTTCACACAGCATTACCCAGGGTGGTGGTTCTTTGTGGGATCTTCATTTGGTGTGTGAGTCATTGCATTCACCCAGGTGGGTTATGTGGAGTTTGTGTTGAGGGGGTGTGTGAGGAGAGCTGCTTGTAACTATGGTCAGTGCTGTCAGTCCTCCTTCCCACCCAGCCAGATATCCCACCATGCAACGTGCTTGCATTGCAGGGAGTGCAAGTTGGCTTTCAGGATGTCAGGCAGTGGTGTTCTGCTGTTTGTTGGTGCACAGTTCCCAGCAGGGCCTTGTGCTCCCCACAGCAGTACCCAGTGTCAGCCATCTTGTCAGTCCTTATCCACTCCCTGTGATGTGAGCATGGTTCAGAGTGGTGTAGATGGGCCAATTGTGTGGGTGAGCAATATCTGTGACTACAACTCCCATCATGCTATTGCCTACACCCCCTTCCCAGCATGCCCATACTTCCTTCCTTTTGAGTGGACTTCACTGTGTGTGAGTGTGACAGCAATGGCAAGATGGCTGACAGTGTGGTCCTGTTGTTTGTTGGTGCACAGTTCCCAGCAGGGCCTTGTGTTCCCCACAGCAGTACCCAGTGTCAGCCATCTTGTCAGTCCTTATCCACTCCCTGTGATGTGAGCATGGTTCAGAGTGGTGTTGATGGGCCAATTGTGAGGGTGAGCAATATCTGTGACTACAACTCCCATCATGCTATTGCCTACACCCCCTTCCCAGCATGCCCGTACTTCCTTCCTTTTGACTCTGCTTCCCTGTGGGGTAGTGTGCCTGTGCTGACAGGAAGGCTGACAGTGTTGTCCTTGCATTTGTTTGGCTACAAGTCCCAAGAGTGTCCCTGTGCTTCACACAGCATTACCCAAGGTGGTGGTTCTTTGTGGGATCTTCATTTGGTGTGTGAGGCATTGCATTCTCCCAGGTGGGTTATGTGGAGTTTGTGTTGAGGGGGTGTGTGAGGAGAGCTGCTTGTAACTATGGTCAGTGCTGTCACTCCTCCTTCCCACCCAGCCAGATATCCCACCATGCAACGTGCTTGCATTGCAGGGAGTGCAAGTTGGCTTTCAGGATGTCAGGCAGTGGTGTTCTGCTGTTTGTTGGTGCACAGTTCCCAGCAGGGCCTTGTGCTCCCCACAGCAGTACCCAGTGTCAGCCATCTTGTCAGTCCTTATCCACTCCCTGTGATGTGAGCATGGTTCAGAGTGGTGTAGATGGGCCAAATGTGTGGGTGAGCAATATCTGTGACTACAACTCCCATCATGCTATTGCCTACACCCCCTTCCCAGCATGCCCATACTTCCTTCCTTTTGAGTGGACTTCACTGTGTGTGAGTGTGACAGCAATGGCAAGATGGCTGACAGTGTGGTCCTGTTGTTTGTTGGTGCACAGTTCCCAGCAGGGCCTTGTGCTCCCCACAGCAGTACCCAGTGTCAGCCATCTTGTCAGTCCTTATCCACTCCCTGTGATGTGAGCATGGTTCAGAGTGGTGTTGATGGGCCAATTGTGAGGGTGAGCAATATCTGTGACTACAACTCCCATCATGCTATTGCCTACACCCCCTTCCCAGCATGCCCGTACTTCCTTCCTTTTGACTCTGCTTCCCTGTGGGGTAGTGTGCCTGTGCTGACAGGAAGGCTGACAGTGTTGTCCTTGCGTTTGTTTGGCTACAAGTCCCAAGAGTGTCCCTGTGCTTCACACAGCATTACCCAGGGTGGTGGTTCTTTGTGGGATCTTCATTTGGTGTGTGAGGCATTGCATTCTCCCAGGTGGGTTATGTGGAGTTTGTGTTGAGGGGTGTGTGAGGAGAGCTGCTTGTAACTATGGTCAGTGCTGTCAGTCCTCCTTCCCACCCAGCCAGATATCCCACCATGCAACGTGCTTGCATTGCAGGGAGTGCAAGTTGGCTTTCAGGATGTCAGGCAGTGGTGTTCTGCTGTTTGTTGGTGCACAGTTCCCAGCAGGGCCTTGTGCTCCCCACAGCAGTACCCAGTGTCAGCCATCTTGTCAGTCCTTATCCACTCCCTGTGATGTGAGCATGGTTCAGAGTGGTGTTGATGGGCCAATTGTGTGGGTGAGCAATATCTGTGACTCCAACTCCCATCATGCTATTGCCTACACCCCCTTCCCAGCATGCCCATACTTCCTTCCTTTTGAGTGGACTTCACTGTGTGTGAGTGTGACAGCAATGGCAAGATGGCTGACAGTGTGGTCCTGTTGTTTGTTGGTGCACAGTTCCCAGCAGGGCCTTGTGCTCCCCACAGCAGTACCCAGTGTCAGCCATCTTGTCAGTCCTTATCCACTCCCTGTGATGTGAGCATGGTTCAGAGTGGTGTTGATGGGCCAATTGTGAGGGTGAGCAATATCTGTGACTACAACTCCCATCATGCTATTGCCTACACCCCACTTCCCAGCATGCCCGTACTTCCTTCCTTTTGACTCTGCTTCCCTGTGGGGTAGTGTGCCTGTGCTGACAGGAAGGCTGACAGTGTTGTCCTTGCGTTTGTTTGGCTACAAGTCCCAAGAGTGTCCCTGTGCTTCACACAGCATTACCCAGGGTGGTGGTTCTTTGTGGGATCTTCATTTGGTGTGTGAGTCATTGCATTCACCCAGGTGGGTTATGTGGAGTTTGTGTTGAGGGGGTGTGTGAGGAGAGCTGCTTGTAACTATGGTCAGTGCTGTCAGTCCTCCTTCCCACCCAGCCAGATATCCCACCATGCAACGTGCTTGCATTGCAGGGAGTGCAAGTTGGCTTTCAGGATGTCAGGCAGTGGTGTTCTGCTGTTTGTTGGTGCACAGTTCCCAGCAGGGCCTTGTGCTCCCCACAGCAGTACCCAGTGTCAGCCATCTTGTCAGTCCTTATCCACTCCCTGTGATGTGAGCATGGTTCAGAGTGGTGTAGATGGGCCAATTGTGTGGGTGAGCAATATCTGTGACTACAACTCCCATCATGCTATTGCCTACACCCCCTTCCCAGCATGCCCATACTTCCTTCCTTTTGAGTGGACTTCACTGTGTGTGAGTGTGACAGCAATGGCAAGATGGCTGACAGTGTGGTCCTGTTGTTTGTTGGTGCACAGTTCCCAGCAGGGCCTTGTGTTCCCCACACCAGTACCCAGTGTCAGCCATCTTGTCAGTCCTTATCCACTCCCTGTGATGTGAGCATGGTTCAGAGTGGTGTTGATGGGCCAATTGTGAGGGTGAGCAATATCTGTGACTACAACTCCCATCATGCTATTGCCTACACCCCCTTCCCAGCATGCCCGTACTTCCTTCCTTTTGACTCTGCTTCCCTGTGGGGTAGTGTGCCTGTGCTGACAGGAAGGCTGACAGTGTTGTCCTTGCATTTGTTTGGCTACAAGTCCCAAGAGTGTCCCTGTGCTTCACACAGCATTACCCAAGGTGGTGGTTCTTTGTGGGATCTTCATTTGGTGTGTGAGGCATTGCATTCTCCCAGGTGGGTTATGTGGAGTTTGTGTTGAGGGTGTGTGTGAGGAGAGCTGCTTGTAACTATGGTCAGTGCTGTCAGTCCTCCTTCCCACCCAGCCAGATATCCCACCATGCAACGTGCTTGCATTGCAGGGAGTGCAAGTTGGCTTTCAGGATGTCAGGCAGTGGTGTTCTGCTGTTTGTTGGTGCACAGTTCCCAGCAGGGCCTTGTGCTCCCCACAGCAGTACCCAGTGTCAGCCATCTTGTCAGTCCTTATCCACTCCCTGTGATGTGAGCGTGGTTCAGAGTGGTGTTGATGGGCCAATTGTGTGGGTGAGCAATATCTGTGACTCCAACTCCCATCATGCTATTGCCTACAACCCCTTCCCAGCATGCCCATACTTCCTTCCTTTTGAGTGGACTTCACTGTGTGTGAGTGTGACAGCAATGGCAAGATGGCTGACAGTGTGGTCCTGTTGTTTGTTGGTGCCCAGTTCCCAGCAGGGCCTTGTGTTCCCCACAGCAGTACCCAGTGTCAGCCATCTTGTCAGTCCTTTTCCACTCCCTGTGTTGTGAGCATGGTTCAGAGTGGTGTTGATGGTCCAAATGTGAGGCTGCCCATTATCTGTTACTACGAGTCCCATCATGCTCTTGGCTATACTGACTTCACCAGCATACACAGGATTCCTTCCTTTCTGTGAGCTTCCCTGTGAGGTGGTGTTCTAGTGGTGGCTAAATATCTGACAGTGTTTGTTAGTTAGATTTGTGCCACTGCCTAGGTCTATTTGGTATTGGGTTTGTACATGTCATGACACAGTTACATATCACTATGACATGGCATGTATTGTATTCATCTGACTGACATACACCTCTTGGGATGATTATCTTTTGGTTGCTGTTGATTTGCTAGGGGTGCATGGTTTGACTATCCCCTTGACAGTGATGTGTGTGTATTGGCACACAATATTGTGTATATTAGTTGGGTACTCACCAGGCTCTGGGATGTTTGTTAGTCCATATACGCTCACTGGTGGTAGGATGGCCCGCACCTTCTCCTCCCAGGGCCTGAGGTATACTGGTTTGGCAGGAGGGCCACTGCCGGTGTGCTGGCTCAGGAGGTAATCCTTCTTCAGTAGGTCCCTGACCCTCCTGCGCACATCATACCACCTGTTCTGGATGTCTTCCTTTGTGCGCAAACATGGTGATTGTGCGTTCACCCTGTTGACGATCCTCGCCCACATCTTGGTTTTCTGTGCCATGGGGGTCTGTTGGACCAATGTGCCAAACAACTGTGGCTCTACCCTCAGGATCTTGTCTACCATGACTTCCAATTCACTATCTAGGAACTTTGGATTCTTCTTTAGGGGCATGGTGATGGGTGGTGGTGGTGATTGATGTGTGTGTGTGTGCAGGTGAGGGTGTGTGTGTGTAGGTTTTGCTGTGTGTGTGGGTGGGGGTGCTATTTGTTGAGGTGCTAATGGTGTGTGGCTTTTGTGTTGGATGAGCTGTGTGTGTGTCTGCTGTCTGCTGGTGTTCTGTGCTGGCAGGTCAGTGGAATTTGCAAAGGATCATGGTAGGGATTTGTGGCCTTTATGTAGGTGAAGTTGGGGGTGTGTTCTTGTTCCATTTCCCCCCCCCTGTATTTATTGGCTTTGTCATTGCTTGTTTGGCCCTCTTTTTTTGTATTTTTTCATTTGTGATTATTGTGCATGTAGGAGTCGTTCTTCTGACCGAGTAGGACTTTGCAGTTATCTCGTGCGCGCCTCTCCGAGTCGTTCCCGTTGTGTTTCAGCTCAGTTTCATATGCGGCGTACGCGTCGGTAGCGGTGTATTGTGTTTGTTCGGCTGGGTTTTGTATGCGTGTCGGTCGTACGGCTTGGGCTCCGTGCGAATCGGTCGGCTTTTGCACCCATTGCATCGTACTGCGCGGGTCGGAGTTCGCGGGTACGTTTCGTTCGGGTTTATTCCTGGTGCGTGTCGGTCGCTTCGATTCGCGTGATTTCCCGGCCGGATAGCTTGTTTCCGTCCGGGTCGGTCGTTCGCCTTGAGTTCCGTACGAGTCGGTCGTGATTCACATGCATTTCATCGTACTTCCCAGGTCGGGCAACGCCGGTACGTGTCGGTCGGATTATGATCATGTACCGAGTCGGTCGGTATTTTTCCGGCCCGAATCGGATTCGGCCCCTAAATATATATAATTTACTATTCTCACTCCAAACTATATTAACTCAGCAAAGGTGCTGGACAATAAACATACAAAATATACTATTCCTACTTCAAACTATATTAACTCAGAAAAAGTGCTGGACAGTAAACATATATAATTTAATATTCCCACTCCAAACTACAAAAACTCAGAGAAGGTGCTGGACACTAAACATATATAATTTATTATTCTCACTCCAAACTATATTAACTCTGGGAATGTGCTGGACAATAAACATATAAAATATATTATTCCCACTCTAAAAAACAATAACACAGAGAAAGTGCTGGCCACTAAACATATATAATGTAGTATTCCAACTCAAAACAACATTAACATATAGAAGCTGCTGAACAATCAACTCATAAAATGTAATATTCCCAATCAAAACTACATAAACACATAAAAAATGCTACACACTACACATATATATTATTCTATTCCCACTTCTAAAAACATATCCAGAACAGTTATGCCATTTAAAAAAAAAAAAAAAAAAAAAATATATTATAATACAAATTTTCAAATGTAAATGTTTTTTTAATTAAAATATTAATTACAAATTAGATTATAAAATAAGAACAATCACAACAAATGTTAATTATTTTTTGATAACATTAATAATTACAAACTCAAACATTCCAACATTTTTTTTTTAGTTTTGGAACATAAATATATTATTACACATTTTTCAACAAAAAAGACACAAATAACTTTTCTACACAACACACCTCTCCCTAACATTTATATTATTTTATTTAATAAAAAAAAATTTAATCACTACTATTATCCCCTATAAAAACAACAAAAATTCATTAAAATTTTTAAAACAATTGTTTTAATTAATTATTTAAAACATTTGTTTTTAAAATTTTAAAAATTATTACACAAACGTATCTGCAATAAACACTAATTCCCACTCTTAATGGAATTTTTTAAAAACAAATGTACATTTTATTTCCATTTAATTGTTTTTAAAATTTTCTATATTTTTCCCACCGGCATCATCTATAAACGCAACATCCCACTATTCTTAATTGATTTTTTAAATTTATTATAAACAAAAATTTATATTTTAAATATTTTTGTAATATTTACAAACACTCGCCACCCTTCCCCCTAAAAACCCTTCATTACACACCTAAAGAATATTTATAATTTCTTTATGATTACTTAAATTTGTTTACATTTTAAAAAAAACATTTTAAAACACTCCCTAACCTTATCCCCTATAAACCCAACATCCTGCTCCTAAATACTTATACATTTCTTTCTTATTACTTAATTTTTTTTTTAATTTAAAAAAACATTTTAAAATACTCCCCTCTTCACCCATATCCCCTATAAACCCAACATCCCGCTCCTAAAACAATTTTTCAATAAAGCATATCCAATTTATTAAAAAATATTATATTTACAAATATATACTATAAAAAAATACACTACATTTTCAAAATCGATATTTTAAACAACGATATTTTAAACAACATACTAAATCGATATGTTTGACATCGATATTAAATACCACAATATTTTTGACTATCGACATTAAAAACACGAAATTATGATACAACAATATTTTAAACTCGATATTATGTCTACTTACCCTTTAATTTTATGGTCCTGGAAACACTGTCTGACTTGAAGATGGAAGTAGCCTAATGATTTGTGACACCCTTGCATTCATTGTTTGCTAGGCTCTGTGACTTTATGGTCCTGGACACACTGCCTGACTTGAAGATGGCAGTAGCCTAATGAGTTGTGCTGATTTTCTCACACTTGACATGCGACCAGTAAATTATGAACTGCATTTTCATGTTCCACAAATATTTCTCCCTTGATGTACATCTAGAAAGCTAGAAACTGCACATTCCAAATGGTTAGTTCCATGACCAGCTTCTCCATATTCACTTTGAAACCCAATCATTCTTGCTCAATTGTTCCATCAATTCAATGTCATCTTGTGATTCACCTTATGTTGTCCAATTAAATTATCATTCTTATTTTACTGGCTCTCAGAAAAGTGGCTACTGGTCTCAAGATCTTTGTGAAGAACACTGGTGCTAATGATACACCAAAAGGCATACTCACAGATTGGTATAGACAGCCAGGTATTGTAACCATGAAATATGCATCCTTCTGATTCAAATTTACCAACCATTCTTTTTACTGCAACATATATTGCAATAGATGGATCCCTTCCATCCTGAAATGTCTGAAAGCAACATATTTTTTCAATTCTCGCAAATGTATTACTAGCCTTTGCCCTTTGTCATTTTTATCTACTAGGAAAATAATACTCAAAAACACCTTCTCCTATCTCCAACCCTCCTTGATACCTGTTCCACTAGAGTTCTCTGCTCCAATGGGAAAACTAAATTATAAGGATCTTTCCTTCAAACTGGAAAATCCAGCTATTCTACATTGCAATCTAAACTGTCTGCTCAAACCATGTATCTGCAGATACTCCCTCCCAAGGCTGATAATACTTTTTTAACCTTCCAACAACATTTAGCTGGCATGAATCAGTATCTAGCTCCATATTCACCTTGGGTATTGAGCTATGTCTGTGGCCTTACTTGGGCTGCTTTGTCTCTGGAAATCCCCCCCTCCATGGGAGAAACCTGTTGTGGTTTGAAAACAACAATAGACTCTACTTTGTATTTGATTCTGGGACCTTTGGAAACTGCGGCTCGGGAAATATCCCCTTTTCACATCACTTCCCAAAACAGTTCCTTCTCCAAAATCCCTGCACATCGCATTTTGTGTTTTATCTGAAGCTGTGAATGTTGATACATATTTGCTTATCAACATCACCATATCTTCTTCAAACAGAAGGCTTTTAGCATCCTTGCTAACATCTCTCTTTGCCATGGTGCCCAATTTTGTATTTTATACACCTATCAGTTATTTAAGAAATGGCATATTAACAGGAATCTCTTTAACCTTAGCTTACTCTTCCACATTTAAAATCTTGTAATTGGACCCAAACACTTAACAGTTTATTTTACAATGTTTCAAGGATCTTTCTAAACCTTTCCAAATTTGGAAAGGATTGTTTTCATCTCTGGGTCCCAATTTGGGCCTACATATACACTCTCTTTCATTGTCGGACTTTTTTCTCTCTCTCATAATACCATTAATTTTCCTCTCTAAAGGCAATTCACCACTACCTGGATAACATATTGAACATAGATTGAACACGTCTTTCCATTGAGGACCCTTACTAACTCTCTTCTCATTTTTAAACTCCTCATGGAACTCATTTTTCGTAATGTCATTCTCCACATCATACATCTATGCATCATATTCTATTTCATCATCTCCCTGATCATTGATTAGACCAAATGCATCCTCAGCCTCAAATATTTATCTTGCTTCCCCTTTGTGCTGGTCAGAACTCCTCTTCTCTGCATGCCGCCGTGGATACCTTTTTTATTTATGATATATAACCCAAATTCAACTGACAACTCACATTGTTTTTCTTTCATTTATCTAATTCAAATGCCATTCTTTCGTAATACACTTCCTTGGTCTATTCTCTTTATTTTCTCATTATTTTCATACTCTCCTTCAAAATATTGAGCAAATTTCGTTTGTCAGAGGCATCACCTCTTCTTCTTTCCCTTAAAGGAGTTTTTGATGTTTTTATGACAAAATCTTTAACCTCTCTGCGCCCAATCAGTTAATTAGCTCATTTTGCACTGCCTCTAGCTATTTCATCCTCCTTTCTTGTCTTCCTTTACTTTATATCCTTCCTGAATATTCTATTGTTAACTGTCTATTCAATAAATAACCTTTTGTGATCTTTCCAAACAGGACTCTGTATTATCATTAAAACAACTAAACTTTAATTCTTTTTTATTTACTGCAGCCTGATTCAAAATGACTGCCAAATCTTGTTAGATCCGTGAACACGACAAGCAGTGTTATTTGTGGTCTCCTGCACTCTCAAGACCATCAAGTATCCAAAAGTGTCCTTCCTGCTATTTTTTTTCTACACAGCGCTAGCACAACACCTTTTTAAAACTGTCAACCTGTCAACCATATGTAGCTGCCTGTGCAATACACGTCTACTGTGAAAGTTTTGATTCAAGTAGATGTTCTTCAAACTGGTACCCTCTCATTCAACTTCATAATTAAGGGGCTGATTAGGAGGCTTTCCAACCGACTTCCATGGTTTAAAGTCCAACTGCCTTTTTACAAAGAAGACCGGCGGAGTTTAAACCGGCCGGTCATTCTGGCTGCCAGTCGGAAACCGCCACATAATCTCTTACGTACGGCGTTTCCGCCGTAGGGATTATGATGTCAGTTTACAACAGGCTTTCGATGTTGGGCTTTTCGACATGAAAAGCCTGTCGGAAAGCAACTTTGGGGGCCCTAGGTCCCCATTCCTCCGCAGGCCTCCGATTGTGGGCTGGGGGGCACAGGCCTCCAGTTGTGGGCTGGGGGGCACAGTAAATCCCATAGCCCTATGGGAGCTTGTACTACGGGCAGACACCGTATGTGGAAACGCCAATCTATGGTCGGTCGGTTCCCACACCGAAACGGTGTCGGGCGGACTTGCATAATAGGGCCCTAAGTAATTGTCTTTTCAAAGTGGAAAACTGTAATTTTAATCTATTATGACATACCTTACTTCTCTTCTTCCTATGTTAATTTTAACACCATACTTTTGTTTCACTAAAATGAGCACATACTCCTTTCCCAAAGCTTACCACCCCCTATTTCCTTTCTCCCTAACACTCACTAACAAGCAGTATATTTAAAAAGATACTTAGGTATTGAGGAGGAGCATTCAAAAGACAAAAAGTACTGAAGGAAAAGCAAGATAAGGATAGCAGAAATTCCAGTTCTTAAAGCTTATGTTAATGATACCATTTTGTATTGTACTTTGAAGTTGTTCTGAGTTGTGGCATTGAAGGAGTAATGCTAAATGCTAGCCTATGGAGTTGCCATATAATTCTCAGTGGTAGAAATCTTTGAACAACATCCTTGCCCACATGTCATCCCTGCATATTGCAGCAGCAAATGCCTTTGTATGATAAAATGTTAATAATGAAAAGTAGCAACCTAAACCTTGATGAAAACCTTTAATGGACTTGTGACCAATGGGTCAACACTACCACACATTTTGCATCTCCTTGTGCTGATTCAGATATTTTTAGAAACAGACCACAAAAATAACCAAAGCCGGAGACCCTCTTCTGACTCTGTTGTTGACAAGCCCCCTCTCTTCGTTGAACAGGACAGTATTCTCCAAATGAGTGCTCTGGACCACAGGTGTCTTGGACAGCAGTGCAGCATCATCAGCAAACAGGAGGGCACTCAACAGGTAGGCACTCAGGGTTGGAGGCATGTGCCAATGTCAAAACTTTATTCAGTTGATTATTATATACATGCACAGAGCAGTGGAGTCAAGCCACAGCCTTGGCAAAGGCCACTAAGGACAATCTATAAAGTGGTGTTTTTAATTTTGCCATTTCTACTCTGATACCCACGTCTCTAAATTGAGTAGGTACATTTTAAATGATCAAAGATCACTACCTTGGAAAATGCTATGCTGACATATGACTCAAAATATATGTGCAGTAACACAATTACTATAGACATCTCACATTTCTGCAGAGGTCTGTAGGAGCTTAACCTGCAAGTGTTGATTGGGATATTCTTTGGGTGGAACACTGATATAATATCGATTTCAACAATATTGTGATACAGAAACATTGTGCTACAAATATTGATTACAAAAATATAGTTTCCCTAGTCTTATAAGGGTAAATACAAAAATATCGGAAAAAAAATATTTTCACACTAATAACATGAAAAAGACATACAAAAATATTGGTTTTTAATATATATATATATACAGTTTAAAATAGTAATTCTTAAATATTGGAATATAAAACATTAATACAATGTAATACAATACAATACTAATCTACCATCTATTGATATCGGGAAATCTCTCTGCGATGGAACCGACAGCGAGACCGACCAGCAGATAAAGTCGCCTACTGATCAGCAAATTGCTGTATACATAAGAAAAGCAAGAGATACAGCAGCAATGGGACCAGACAGGATTCCGGTGAAGGTCCTAAAAGAAAACATCGAAGGATGGAGTAAATTCTTGGCCCCCCTATTTATGTACTGCTATCGAACTGGCCAAATTCAGAACTCATGGACGGGCAGTATAGTGGCTCCTCTTTTGAAAAAAGGCTCCCGCCTTTCTTCGAGTAACTATCGCTAGATTGCCCTCCTTGATGCTACGGGAAAAATATCTGCGGCCAGCATTTTGGAACATCTGAATGACTGGGCCACAGCTACAGGGGTAATTCCTATGGTACAAGCAGGCTTTCGTCAAAACCACTCTGTGATTGATAATATCGCCATCCTGCAAAATATTATTGATAAATATGTCATTAGTAGAGCTCAGGTAGTCTATAGTTTATTTGTAGATTTCGCTACAGTTTTTGACAAGGTGGATAGGCCTTCCCTGTGGAGGAAACTATTGAAGTTAGGTGTTCCGATAATTGTGCTAAGAATAATAGTAGCGCTTCACACAACTACATGGTGTAAGGTACAAATGGGAGGAGATAAGGGCTTAACCCAAGAGATTTCTACGCAAAACGGCCTCAAGCAAGGATGTTTACTTGCCCCCCTCCTTTTTTCACTATTCCTTAGCGATTTACCGGACTGTTTCCAGGAGGTAAAGAATTTCCCACCTCAATTAGCAACACAAAAAAATCCATCTTTTAATGTATGCTGATGACGTGGTTTTATTTGATTTAACCCCTATTGGGCTGCAGCGTAATATGGAGGCTCTTTTTCATTATACTGAAAAACATTTTTTAAGAATAAATATTTTAAAAACAAAAATAGTACCATTTAGGTGCAGGAAAAAAGCTATACATTTTACCTGGAAACTAGGAGGAACAACAGTAGAAATAGCATCTACCTACATCTATTTAGGGAGAGTTTTCTCTCAGTCCACTGGTACTGCTTCACACTTTCAGCGGACTGAACTAAAAACAGTATCCCATGCTAGTGCTATAAAAAAGTTTTATTTATCTACTGGGAGGCGACATTTTTTAGCTCTCCTGGAAGTTTATTGAACAAAGATTACCCCTATCCTAACATATGGTTTAGAATATATTCCTATAAATCGTTGGGGTTTTTTAAATCTCAAGGAGGGAAAACTCTTGCGTATGCTTTTGACTACAAGTCAAGCCACTCCCGTTCAGGCACTCCGATTGGAATTAGGGGTAGTGACTGCATTCGCGAGAACTATGGCAAACCTTGTCAGATGGGCTTACAGTATACTACATGCACCTGATGGTACATTAAGAGCAATTATACGTCAGGAAACTTTTAAGGCCGATCCAGGAGTATATACTTTTAAATGAAATTTAGAGATCTCTTTGGAGCACTTTCAATGCTCCGAGAACCACTTACAAAGTTGGTCCCCAGAACTCTTGAAGTTCTTTTTGAAAAAATCTACTCCGTGGCTGAGCTACGAAATGGATAAACTTTATTGTCAACAAGCTCGCGCTAGCTAGGGTGGAGTATAAAGAGATCCCAAAATATTTGAGTTTTACACTGGACCATAAGGTTAGGCGTTGCATCCTGATGCTAAGGCTGAGGACACTACCGTTAAAAGATATAACAAAAAGGTGGGGCGGAAACTTTAACAAAACCGGCCGATGTGATTTGTGTAACAGAGGAATCCAAGATTTGGTACATGTCGTATTTGTCTGTCCAAATAGCAGCTTGGTTGATGCACGCTCTCGATTTTTAAAACCTATTTGTGTAAAATATAATATTTTTAAAATTATGGATCTGATTGAGATTATTAGAACTCCACCTGATGAATTTGAATGTTACAAAGTTTTTAACTTTTTTAAAGTGTTATTCCCGCTTTTTTTTTTAGAGATATATAAGATAAGAACAATAATCTTTTTTGCTTATAAAGAATTTGATGATATATTGTAATACTATGGGACTGGAAATCTGTATATATTATTTTAACATATTGTGGATCTCGGATGAGGTCTATATCAATCAATACATTTCAAAATTAATACAATGTAAATTAAATACATTTAAGTAACATTTAATATTACATATAAACATATAAGTATATAAACATATGCACTTAAATATGTGTGTGTATGTTTAAATACACATATGTATAATATAAATAATATAACCCTATTATTAAAAACATATATTTTACATTATATTAACTTTTTTGTATGTTTTTAATTTACTACTACAAAAAGAATACATACAAATATCTATATATCTATATTTATATATCGATATATATGTTATGTTATGTTATTAACATTTATAAAGCGCAAACTGCTACCCGAAGGTGTCCTGGCGCTACCTGAAGTCATAGAGAGATCCTGAGTCAGGAGGCGGAAAAAAAGACCTAAGACTGTGTGGTAAAGAGCCAAGTTTTCAGAGCCTTTCTAAAAGCCAACAGATTTGGCTGAGATCTCAACTGCAGCGGAAGGCCATTCCATGCCTTGGCTGCACTAACCACAAAGCTTCTTCCACCCCAGTTGGTCTTTTTCGCAAAGGGCACCGATACAAGTTTAGCTTCCGAGGAGCGTAAACATCTAGTTGGTGTGTACCATTGGAATTGCGTAATGAGATGGTTGGGCCCAGTTCTATGCAGGGCTTTGTGTACAATACACAGAGCCTTAAATTGTACCCGTTTTCGCATCGGCAGCCAGTGAAGTCTTTTAATCTCTGCTGAGATGGAAACATGTTTTGGGATGCCGGACAGCAGTCTAGCCGCTGCGTTTTGTAAAAGTTGCAGTTTATTCATCAGACCTTCCTGAATGTTGAGATATAAACTGTTACAATAATCTAGTCTGGACATCACTAGAGCGGTAATCACTAACTGACGGCTATCATTGGGTAAAACATGTATGATCTTCTTACAAGTTTTTAATATATAGGAGGTGGATGAGACTACTGCATTCACCTGATCCTTGAGGTTGAGCTTATTGTCTATCCAGACTCCTAAATTCTTTGCCTTTTTGACAGGCGTGGGGAGAGGGCCTTGAGAGTCAGGCCACCAAGTCGAGTTCCAAAAGTTAGCATCATTGCTGAACAGAACTACCTCTGTCTTACTGGAATTTAGTTTTAGACAGTTTTGGGCCATCCAATTGCCCACTGCTATCATGCAGTCGTGAAATCTGGCTGCCGTTCCCTGCAACTCTCCTGGCCTTAATGACACTACAATTTGGGTGTCGTCTGCATATGAAGTTAAATTGAACCCAAATGATTCAATCAAGGGAGCTAAGAGCGACACATAAATATTAAAAAGTGTTGGGCTCAAGGACGACCCCTGAGGGACCCCACAAGGCAGAGAGAGAGGTTTAGATGAGAATTCGCCAAGGGTGACTGTCTGTTGTCTATCTGAAAGGAAGGATTTAAGTAATTTCCATGCTAAGCCCTGTACTCCGATCTCTCGTAACCGGTCCATCAACAGGGCATGATGGACCATATCGAAGGCTGCAGAAAGATCCAGCATAATCATAGCTGCTTTTCCTCCCCGGTCGAGTGTAGTCCTGATCTCCTCTGTGGTTTTAAGTAACGCAGTTTCCATACTATGACCACTGCGAAAGCCATATTGAGTAGAGTCAAGTACCTGAGCTTCTTCCAGGAAGGCGCCAAGTTGTTCATTCATAATTTTCTCTGCAATTTTCGCCGGGAGAGGGAGTCTAGATATGGGTCTGAAATTATTCACATCACCGGGATCCAGACTCGTTGTTTTTTAGCAGTGGTAATATCAGTGCTTCTTTCCACAGCCTGGGAAAGTATCCCTCAGTGAACATTACATTTATAATGTGGGTCAAAGTAAGAGCCACAGATTCAGCTGTCAATTTTAAAAATGAGACTGGGTGTGGATCCGAAGGTGATCCCGTTTTCATTTTCAAGAGTACATTTGGAATGTCCAAGGTGGTTTTTGCAGTGAATTGGACTAGTTTTAATCCAGTACTTGTTTCTATTTCAGAGTCCGGATCTTTAATAGGAATCATGTTCCCAGAGCCAGTAAAGGATGAGAAAATAACATCCACTTTATCAAAAAAGAACTTAGCAATTTTGTTGCATAATTCCTGACTGGCCTGAATAGGTGGAGGGGCTGGATGCGCTAAGGCATTTACAGTATTAAAAAGTTCTTTAGTAGAGTTTTTTGCTAAGTTGATTTTCTTCACAAAAAACTCTTCCTTTGTTTCTTGCAGCATCTTTTTATATTGGGCTAGTCCATTTTTGTATTCATGTTTTTCTTTATCCTTATACTCCCTCCTCCACGATCTCTCAATATGCTTACAGGCCAGTTTCAGGTCTCTGAGTTCCTGGGTATACCATGGAGCAGAGGGTCGTGCTCTATTGGAACGAATACATTTTTCAGGGGCAAGTTTGTTACCGGCTGCGTTCAGCCAGTTAGTGTATTGCAATGCAGCCTCATCCAAATCTGTATGAGGATTAAAAAGTGTGGAGGTTAGCACCTCCTGTAGTTCCTCTGCGTTTACCTTGTTCCATGCCCTACTTGTTAGTTGTTTAGTAGCAGATTTTATCACATGTCGCTCAGGCACAGCCATTGTGAACAGCACAACTTTGTGGTCTGACCAGATCACTGGGAGAAGATCTGAAACTGATATTTGCATATTATTTGAGAATATGCCATCCAAAGTGTGTCCTGCTTTATGGGTAGGACCATTGACCAATTGTTTTAGGTCAAGATTACTCATCAGCTCTATCAAATTTGAGGTGTCTGAGTCTGTTTGTGCTTCCAAATGGAAGTTAAAATCTCCTAAAATAGTATAGGAGCTGGCACTTAACCCATTTTCAAACATGCAAGCAGCTTTTGTAATGAACGGGCTTCTAGGGGCCGGTGGTCTGTAAATGAGTGTGCCCTTAAAAGAATAGTGGCTTGAGATATAAAAACTAAAATCCAGATCTTCACATTCGTCATTTGATGAGGGTTTAAAAGAGGCTGTAATTGATTTATGGTAGATTACTGCCATTACCCCCTTCTTATGAGATCTATTTAAGGTAAAGGAGAGATAGTCTGGTGGTGTTGCTTTAATCAAATCCGGACCTGAAGATTCATCCGTCCAAGATTCGGTTATAAAGGCAATACTAATGTTTTCATCTTCAATGAGGGAGGAGCATTCCAAACTATGTTTAACTAGGGACCCTGCATTAAACAGGGCGTACTTCCCAATTTTTACTTCCTCTTGTCGTTTGTTGTTTTTACCTGTACTTTGTCTCTCTTTAGTTTTTTCAAATACAAAAAATGGCAGTTTAATAAGACAGCCAGGACAGGTTAGTTGACTATGCGTGGGCCTATTGTCCACTGAAATGCATAAACAGTCAGCTTTTAGAGGAGTATTGTTAAGATCATGCAGAGTCCTGCTGGAGTAATTAAGTAATTGGGCTTTACCTGTGCCACTTCCGGCATGAGGGCTGGCGCTGGACGCGACCGGTGCGCGGACGGGCGCAGACGGGCTTCCCTTAGGCGCGCCCGCTGCGCGCGTCCGCTGCGCGCTCGCGCCAGCCTCACTTTAAATATCCCCGGGCTGTGAAAACTAGCCCGCTAACCAGAAACTGTTCCCAAAATGGCGGTCCCGCGTTAGCAAAGCGGACCACCAAGTGTGATTCCCTCAGGAAGTGCAAAGAACGCAAATTTCTATTTAAAAAGTATCCGTATCGTTTAAAATTGTGCAAACAGCAATTTTAAAATTCAGTAATTCAGCAATTTTTAAAATTCAGTAATTCAACAAACAGCAATTTAAAAAATCGGCACGCTTCACGGAACACACAGATTTGTACTTATCTCCCGGCTCAAGCCTCAGGAGGATTTCAGGGAGCGCGCTCGTGCCAGCCTCGCTTTAAATATCCCCCGGGCTGTGAAAACTAGCCCGCTAACCAGAAACTGTTCCCAAAATGGCGGTCCCGCGTTAGCAAAGCGGACCACCAAGTGTGATTCCCTCAGGAAGTGCAAAGAACGCAAATTTCTATTTAAAAAGTATCTGTATCGTTTAAAATTGTGCAAACAGCAATTTTAAAATTCAGTAATTCAGCAATTTTTAAAATTCAGTAATTCAACAAACAGCAATTTTAAAAATCGGCACGCTTCACGGAACACACAGATTCGTACTTCTCTCCCGGCTCAAGCCTCAGGAGGACTTCAGGGAGCGCGCTCGTGCCAGCCTCACTTTAAATATCCCCCGGGCTGTGAAAACTAGCCCGCTAACCAGAAACTGTTCCCAAAATGGCGGTCCCGCGTTAGCAAAGCGGACCACCAAGTGTGATTCCCTCAGGAAGTGCAAAGAACGCAAATTTCTATTTAAAAAGTATCCGTATCGTTTAAAATTGTGCAAACAGCAATTTTAAAATTCAGTAATTCAGCAATTTTTAAAATTCAGTAATTCAACAAACAGCAATTTTTAAAATCGGCACGCTTCACGGAACACACAGATTCGTACTTCTCTCCCGGCTCAAGCCTCAGGAGGCTCTGTATATAGATATATAAAACATAAACAAAATTAACAAATCAAATGCAAAATATTAAATAGTTTACTGTATTAAATAAATATAAAAACAATAAGCTAAACATATATTTTTAAAAAATACATATATATGCAAATAACGTAAAATTAAACAAATACACAAATAATAATATCACATACATTTAAACAATATTAAAACAAGTATTTAAGTCTGAGAATAATAGATATAGTATTCCCACTCCAGTCTGTGCAACAGTAGGGAAAGTGTTGTACTCCAGAGAGGTAAAATATACTATTCCCACTCCAGAGTGTACAGTAGTAGGGAAAGTGTTGGACTTTGGAGAGATGACATTTACTATTCCCACTCCAGTCTGTACAACATTATGAAAAGCACTGGACTCCGGAGGGTTAGCATTTACTGTTCCCTCTCCAGCCTTTGCAACAGTATGGAAAGTGTTGGACTCGGAGGGGTAAACCTTACTAGTCCAGCTACAGTCTGTGCAACAGTAGGAAAAGCATTGGACTTTGGAGGGGTAAAATTGACTATTCCGACTACATTCTGTGCAACAGTAGGGAAAGCATTGGACTCCAGAGCGGTAACATTTACTATTCCCACTCCAGTCTGTACAACAGTAGGGAAAGCGTTGGACTTCCGAGCAGCTAAAATGATTATTCCCACTCCAATCTGTGCAACAATAGGGAAAGCGACTGACTTTGAAGGGGTAACATTCATTATTCTGACTCTAGTCTGTGCAACAGTAGGGAGAGTGTTGGACTTCGGAGCAGTTAAATTTACTTTTCCCACTCCAGCCTGTGCAACAGTAGGGAAAGCGTTGGGCTCAAGACGGGTATCATTTATTATTCCCACTCCAGTCTGTGCAACAGTAGGGAAAGTATTGGAGTTCGGAGGGATAACAATTACTATTCCCACTCCAGTCAACATTAGGGAAAGTACTTCACTTCAAACGTATAACATACATGAAATATAACCCTATTCATTTATAATAAATATGTAATGTAATGTATCCAGGATTTCTAAAGCGCACTATCACCCCACGGGTATCCTGGCGCTGAGAATAACAGAGGTTCCCCTAAATGCACATATTTACCCACCGGATGAATAACCTGCACTACATCCTAGGGAAGAGATACGTTTTGAGCTTTTTCCTAAACTGGAGGAGCTCTTTTATTTGTCTGATATTGGGCAGGAGATTGTTCCACAGATGGGCGGCCGCACAGCTAAATGCTCTCCCTCCAAACCTGGAGGTTCTTATTCTGGCGGTGCAAACCAGATGAGCAGTGGAAGATCGAATGTTTCTAATTGGAGAATGCCAGACAAACTTTTTCTGCAGTGGCAAAGGTCCAAGACCATGAAGGGCCTTGAAGACGATGCATAATGATTTGAACTGAATTCTCTGAGCTAGAGGGAGCCAGTGGAGATCATTAAGAGCCGCAGAGACAGAGGTGCTTCGTGGCCTCTTTAAAGCTAACTTTGCGGTTATTGTCTGTATTCTTTGCAGTTTCATAATGAGGAAATTAGGCGCACCGAGGAGCAGGGCATTGCAGTAGTCTAACCGGCTCAAAATAACACTTCTTACTACTAGAGCCCTAGCTGACAGAAGTAGCATAGGGAGAATTTTCAGCAATCCTTTAATGAGGGAGAAGCTAGTTCCAACTGTTTTGTTCACATGTTTTTCCAGACTCAACTTGTTGTCAAAGACTACCCCCAGATTACGCACTGCTACCGCTGGTGTAGGAGGCGTATCTGCCTGAATGGGCCAGAAGTTGGCTGGAAGCGGGCGGGGGATTTTCTTAACTGTGCAGTATCGGATTTCTGTTATCCCCCGTTAAACTGCAGGGAGTTATCCGTGAGCCATCTAGCAGTCTTCTGCATGCATTCGTAAAAGTTACTAAGTGACGTAGACTCTCTGCCTCCAAGAGACAGGATGAGCTGCGTATCGTCTGCATAATTCACCAGCTTGATGCTATAGGATTTAATGATGGGGATCAGTGGCCTCAGATATATATTGAAAAGGATCGGACTAATAGACGAACCTTGGGGGACCCCATGCTGAACAGTTCTAAATTTAGATAAAAAGGGGGGGGAGGGCCACAGCTTGTTGCCTATTCTCCAGATAGATACTAGAAACAATGGTCCTAGACCTTTTTTGACAATTGGTTAAATCAAACAACAATCACTTATTTAGATCTTTTTAAGCATGCGTAACGTCAGCTCCTGGTAAACTAAGTTCCATGTGTAGTTGAAAATATAATGTGCAACAACCAATGGATTGTAAAACAACATGTATTTATTTAATCATAATTTCAATACCAATAAATGTTATACTGTATTTTAGAAAGGATAAGGGAAAGAAAAGGTTGCTCAATCTTGAACGTGCAGAGGAGGGTGCTCAATATAAGAAAAAAAATTGAGGTAAGGAGGGGAAAGAGTTCCCAAGGTAATCGTGAAACAATAGTTTACAAAATTCTAGACAGACTGATAACAATTTTATCAATCAATGAAGGCCTGGCCAAGTGAAGCGTAAAAATAATCTCTTTTCAACATAATTTACCAACAGCCCCCTCATTTTAGCGTGCTAAGTATGTGCAAATAATGATATATCTCTTAAATAATGAAATAAATTATGTTGTTTGAGCACCCTCTTCTGCACGTTCAAGATTGAGCAACCTTTTCTTTCCCTTATCCTTTCTAAAATACAGTATAACATTTATTGGTATTAAATTATGATTAAATAAATACATGTTGTTTTACAATCCATTGGTTGTTGCACATTATATTTTCAACTACACATAGAACTTAGTTTACCGTGAGCTGACGTTACGCATGCTTAAAAAGATCTAAATAAGTGATTGTTGTTTGATTTAACCAATTGTCAAAAAGGTCAAGGACCATTGTTTCTAGTATCTATCTACACCCAGGTCCTACACACTATTATTGGGTTACCCCATTATTATAATGGCTATTCTCCAGATAGGACTGAGGCCAATTCAGAGCAGGCCCTCCAGCCCTAATTCAACAAGCCGCCTTAATAATATCTTGTGGTTGACAGTGTTGAATGCGGCAGACATATCCAATAGAATCAGAATGGTCAACTGACCGCTGTCTGCCCGCATTCTAAGTTCGTCCAAGACCATTACTAGTGCTGTCTCTGTCCCATGACCTGGTCGAAAACCAAATTGCACGTCTTCAAGTCTCAGGTTGGTTTCCAAGAATTGTGAAAGAGTTTTGCTGACCAGACGTACTAGGATTTTTACAGGGTACGGAAGAAGAGAGATAGGACGGTAGTTATTTGGACACTGAGGGTCAAGGGTGGCTTTTTTCAGCAGGGGTGTCACCATAGCCTGTTTCCAGCAGGGAGGGACTATCCCACTGCTCAGGGATTGGCTGCAGATCTGATGGAGCTGTGGTAATAGCTCCCTACCATACTCCTTCCAGACCTTGTTGGGTAGGGGGTCCATAGGGGACCCGGAATTGGTGCGCATAGCAAGCTTGTGAATCTCTTCTTCCGTGGGTGTTTTGAACTGGTTTAGAGTTGCTCGTTTATTCTCGCGGGCTCCTTCCTCCATTTGATGGGCTAGTGGCTGTGTCCATACCTCAGATAAAGAGTCACATAAATGTTCCTAATTCCCTGTGAGACCAATAATTATTTTTGAGATTTTCTCCTCAAAAAAAGTAGCAAGGCTTTCGCATAGTTCTTGAGTTGCGATAGTCTTGTTTTTTATGCAGTCAGGATTGGACAATTCATTGACTATCTTAAAGACCCTACGGGTTTTATTGGGCGTCTCTAGAATTGAGTTGGCAAAAAACTCAGCTTTTGCTTTAGTAATTTCACTTTTATAGTTACTCAGTGTGGTCTTCAGAGCTGCTTTATCAACTTCATCATAGCGCTTCCTCCATTTTCTTTCCGCCAGTTTACAGCCCTTTCTAAGCTTTTTTAGGTTCTGGTTAAACCATGGGGCAGAAGACTTGCGCTTATTCTTCAGATTTTTTACCGGAATAGTCAGATCGAGGGCCTTAGTGATCAGATTGCAGAATTCCGAATAGTTTGTTTCTACAGGTTTGTTTACGTCGAACACATTAATATCAGTGAACACAGGCACTTGTTTAGCTATGTCAGGCAGTTTGTTCCATTCTTTGCCTCAGCCGTAGTTAGGCATGGGAGCGGAGTCTGGGCTCTTATTGGGGACGGCCACTGCAAAAGTAACAAGGAAATGGTCAATCCAGCAAAGAGGCGAGATTGCCTCCACTTTGGCCGTGTTTTCCTCGGCGAAAATAAGATCTAAGATGTGACCACCCTGGTGAGTTGGGTCCCTTACCAATTGTTGCAAGTTCAAATTCTCGCATGACTGAAGGAGGTCATTATGTGCCGACCCTGTATTCCCATTGGTCCAGAGATTAAAATCTCCTACAATAACCATACGAGAGTGAGTGAGAGCCATATTATAAAGAGTATTGATAAAGTCCTGGAATTGAGGGTTGACTACACCTCGGGGACGATATCATACCATGCCTGAGAGCAGGTGTCCACTGGGACCCATCAGGGAAAACCCCATGAGCTCCCTGCCCTTGGTTTCGTCGATGGAGAGTTGCACCAAATTCCATCTGTCTTTAAAGATCAGACCAACTCCTCCTCCTCTCCCAGCCAACCGTGGTTTGTGAAGCACCTTATAACCTGCTGGACACGCCATTCCTAGTTCAACCTCAGAATCAGGGCGAGCCCAGGTTTCTGTAAGAAATAGTACGTCTAGGTTGAGGGATTCAATCAAAATATATATCTCCTGGTGGTGCTTTACAAGGGATCTAGCGTTAATCCGACCACAGTTGAGACTATCCAACTTACTTTCCTCAAGTGGTGCTTTCTTTATATGAACTTTATTAATTAACCAAAAAAATTGTCATTTATTTATTAGTTATTTACCTTACCACCTATATCCCCACAAACCTACCGGCCCACAGTTAAAATATAACTAGAATAAATAAATGTAACACAAGTAACATAATGAATCCTCAATTAAATATTAATTAATGATTTAATAAGTAATTATTAATTAATTAATTAAATAATAATTAACTTCCTACCCTATACCCCTACAAACCCAGCAGCCCACACCTAATATATATCTTGCAAAATACAATTATTACACAATTTACATAATTAATAATCAATTAAATAATGAATAACACATTGTTAATTAATTGTTATTTAATTAACTTCCCACCCTATGCAACTACAAACCTAATAGCCCGCACCTAATATATAACTTAAAAATATAATTATTACACAATTTACATATTTATTAATCAATTAAGTGATTTTATCATAAATTAATAATTAATTGTTAATTAATTATTACTTAATTAACTTCCCAACCTCTACCTCTACAAACCCAACAACCTGCACCTAATATATAACTTAAAAATATAATTATTACACGTTACATATGTATTCATCAATTTAATATTTAAAAATACATGATTAATTATTTATTAATTTGTTATAATTAATTAACTTCCCACCCTACAGCCCTACACACCTAGCAACCCAACATGACAATATAAATTACTGTTAGCAATGAAATTAAAAACTTATAAATCACTTAAAAATATAAACCATATTTCAAAATATTATTAGAAATTGTAGAAACAATAATAGCACATAAAATTAATATATGAACTAACACACCTAAAGGTATATATTGAAAATATGAACAACAATATTATTGACAACAATATCACTTACCTGAAAAATCGATATTCTTGACAACGATATTTCTGTATCACAATATTTTTGTGTCATGATACTTTTTTCCGATATTTCTGCAGCTCAATATTTCTAACCCGATATTCTGTCCAAATACCTCTTTGGGTACTACAGAGAAGTAGCCGAAGCTGGCTCTTACTTAGCAGCTCATAAGACATCACTTACCAGTGCTGTTGGCTCGCTACTGTAATTGAACGTGTTCCTGGAAAGCTCCTACAGACAGTCCACTGAGTAAAGCATTATCTTCCTAGGTGTTCTGGAATATAAAGTCATTTGTTATACCTGATTTGGTTAATGAGGCAAGCAGGAGCTGGACCTGAAGCAGGGTTTGATGAATTGCATCTGTGAAGATGAGACTTTATGAAAAATAACACTGTTCAAAACTAATTACCATGGAGGTCAAACAGCCATCCCTTGGGTGGTTTAAAATATTGGAAGAGCAAAGAGAAAAATCAAGCCAACAGAAATATATTTTTAATTGAGTTGGAAACACCATTGTTTATCTTCACTTACAAGTTTTAATTTCTTTTAGCCCAGCACACATCTGGAAAGTGTTACCTGGAAATTGTTAAAAATTATTTTCTTGAAAATGCACTGCACATTAGAAGAAAATAAGTCCTTTAACTATTTTTGTGGTTACGTTCCCAGGTCTGTTAGTTCAGATGCAAAATATGTTGTACTTGTCACGAAAGGTTCTGTTGAGAGAATTCCACACTTTTGTGTCTTGAGTGGCCAATATATGAGCTGCTGGGAAGTCATTTCACCACCAGCCATGTGCATTGCACATGTTTGACTGTGGATTGAATCTTTATTGATAAACAGGGAAATGGTAGCTGGAAATGAAGAAAAGTGAGTGCTTGCAGGTAGAGCAGGATTGCACTAGCTACAGAGAAGTCAGAGAAAAAAATGACCTGGATTTAGTTCAAATCCCAAGCCACCTTTCAAAATTGAATTCTTTCCTACCATATGCTTGAAAACAAAACGGGTCTCATAGTTTTAACTACAGGACATAGAATCCCAGTGGCGTGGCAGTGACCTTGAAATGCCAAAGCCTCCAGCTCTTTAGGTATTATTTTACAGCTAATGTTCTCGCTAATAAATTATTTGCCATCGTATATTTCTGGGATCCTGTTTACCAATGAGGGTGTAAATATCAGATGATCATGCAGTAAAATCGGAACTGATTCGTTTTTTACCAATTTGTCACAATCAAGATTTATTTTAGATTGAACAAGTTTTTTCAGCTAAAGAGACAAGTGGCACTGTTGACTCTGCTCTAGAATATTTTGACAAAATCTTATACTACAGTTTCACAAATTTACTTTTTACTAACGTTCAAATTTTGAAAAAACACTTCCTTATGACAACCACCTTTTCCAATACATGAAATCTCCTACAGATGGTCTGATTCACAATGCGTTTCTCACATGTAAGTCCAACTCACACGTGCAAATGTCTCGATCTACTGCGCTTTTGCAAGATATTGCTAAAAGGTGACTTTCCGCCTGAAAATCATATGACTTATTCACAATATTTCCCCATGGTTGTGTCGCATTTATGGGTCTCTCTCAAAGAATGTGCGTGGGCTCTCCAGCGCAGGGTACCCTCGAATAGGTTACGAACACCCAGAAGC
The DNA here is from genome assembly GCA_963921515.1 of Calotriton arnoldi. Lineage (NCBI taxonomy): Eukaryota > Metazoa > Chordata > Amphibia > Caudata > Salamandridae > Calotriton > Calotriton arnoldi. The sequence goes on from CAWUFW010023414.1 coordinate 37,377, forward strand.
TTGAAAGTTTGTGGCTGTTGTTAAATTTTTTTTGATCAATTAACACTCTTTTTTTTTTTTTAAGATTTGTCCATTTTTTGGGTGAAATATGTCAGTAGTACAATAATGAGTACAGGAAGCCAGAAATCACAGAACACCTGCTCAGGACAATACACAATGTACAAAATCTGGAACAGGGAAATTGAAAAGGGAGGGAGGAGAGAATTGACATTGTTAGAACAAGACCATGCAACGGATGTCCAGGTTGTCAGAGGGCAAGAGGCAACCCACCACATCAACAGCAAAAGGAAAGAACTAGAGCGAGGAAACAAGACATGATCAAAGGTAAAAAGGTAAGCTGTGACACCTCACTGGTGGAGGGAGGGCGCGGGCCCCCCTTCAATACCCGCGGAGAATCCGCCATCCAACAGCGAGTCCTCCCACGTGGTGCAGGTAACAGTAACACAGTCAAAACACTACAAATGGACACAACACTAGTTTAGAAAAATAAACATCATTATCTAAACCAAACAACCAAAACGACAAAAGTCTAACATGCATATATCAAGATATCACTTTAAAAAGGTTAAAACAGTTCAGTCCATATAAAACTATGGATGCGTCACTTTTTGTACAATGTTTCTGGGACGTGCCAAAATGACAAGACGAAAACAGGTGCTGGGGAAGTGAGGCGCCTGAAAGCACAGCGATGCGTTTGTTCCTTACCCACAGGGAAGGTGATGTGTTGGTTCCTTACTCGCAGGGAAGGTGATGCGTCAGTTCCTTGCTCCAGGGGAGGTAATGCATCGGTTCCTTACTGCTATGCAGGGGAGGTGATGAGTCGGTTCCTTATTGGAGATGAGATGATGCATCAGTTTCTTAATGCAGGGAGGTGATTCTCCGGACACATGGCCTCAGTTCCTTACTGAAGCCCAGCATCGATGTAGACTTGGCACATAGGTGCAATGCATGGAAAATCCAGGTGCTGCGTGGATTTCTTCAGCCGCAGTCCAAAGATGCTTCGATCTTCTCAGCCACACAGCAAGGCCTGCCTTGGAATCAATGCAATGGTCTCAGACTTCGGAAACCGGGGCGCTGAACTCGGGCTGCGGCGATTCTTTGGGCTGCAGGCAGGTACTGCGTCAATTTCTTTGGATGCACGGCGACGGTGCATGGAAATTTCTCCCGCACGGAGGTGCTGCATCGGAAAATCAAGGTCTGGAAGGGCAAAGCATTGATTTTGCAAGGTTTTTCAGCTTTTTGTAGCAGGAAACACCTCCAAGGGCCCAGTACTGGAATGGGCACCACTTGGCAGGTCAGCTCTCAGCAATTGAGTTCAGGGAACTGTAGATAAAGTCTTTGATGGCCCTGATACTTCTTAACAGGAGGCAAGCACACACATGCCCTTGAAGAAACTTCATAAGCAGGATACACAGCAAAGTCCAGTCCTTTATCTCTCCAAAGCAGAAGCAGCAACTGCAGGCCAACCCAGCAAAGCAACACACAGCAAATGGGCAGTACTCCTCCTTACAGCTCTTCAGCTCTTCTCCTTGTTAGATAGTCTCCTCTTGTTTAGGAGTGTTCTAAAAGTCTGGGGTTGTATGTCCAATACTTAAACCCCTTTTGTCATTTGATGTAGGCATTCTTCAAAGGATTGTCTTTGTAGTGCACAAGTTCTTGTCCTGCCTGGTCTTGGCTTCAGACACACTCCAGGGTGATGGACACAGCATTGTAAGAGGCTGGGCACAGTCCTATTCAGGAGAATGTGCCAACTCCTCTCACTACTATAGCTCAGAAAGACCCATCAGCCTGGTGATGGGCCATCAGGATATGCAAGGCAAGCCTTAATTCCCTTTGTGTGACTGTCAAGAGTGAATGCACAAACAGGCCACTGTCAGTCTAAACCACACATTGATTCCACAGGCAGGCAGAGGCATAGGAGGGTAAAGCAAGGAAATCCCCACTTTCTAAAAGTGACATTTCCAAACACACAATTTAAAAACCACCTTTCCTAAAACATGTGTTTTTAAATTCTGAGCTCAGAGAGCCCAAACTCCAAATCTCTAGCTGTTCCTAATTGAAAGTTACACTTGTAAAATGTTACAAGGCAGCTCCAATGATAACCTATGGGAGAGCTAGCCCTTGCAATAGTGAACAACGAAATTGGCAGTATTTCACTATCAGGACATATAAAACACACCAGTACATGTCCTACCTTTTACATACACTACACACTGCCCATAGGGGGTACCTTGGGCCTACCTTAGGGGTGCCTTACATGTTGTTAAAGGGAAGGTTTGGGCCTGGCAAGTGGGTACACTTGCCAGGTCGACATGGCAGTTTAAAACTGCACTCACAGACACTGCAATGGCAGGCCTGAGACAAGTTTACAGGGCTAATCATGTGGGTGGCACAACCAGTGCTGCAGGCCCACTAGGAGCATCTGATTTACAGGCCCTGGGCACACACAGTGTACTTTACTAGGGACTTACCAGTAAATCAAATATGCCAATCATGGATAACCAATCATAATTACAATTTGCACAGAGAGCATATGCACTTTAGCACTGATTAGCAGTGCTAAAGTGCCCAGAATCCTAAAGCCAACAAAAACAGGTCAGAAAAAAAAGGAGGCAAAAGGCAAAATGTCAGGGGATAACCTGCAAAAAGGGCCAGGTCCAACACTGCTCATCGGCACATAATCATGCGGGTGAATGGCAACTCTATCCCGAGGCATTGATGGAGGTGTATCCTCTCCCAGTTTTAGGAAGAGGGGCCATATATGCTCACATGCCTCTTATGCCATATATGCTCACATGCCTCTTCCGTCTCCTGGAGCTGGTAAATTAACCTCTCGTAGGATGCTACCTTATACATCTTCGTCAGCCATTCATCGAGGGTGGGTAGAAAGATTGCACACCACTTGCTCAGTAAACAGATATTTGTCATGGTCAGGGCCATCAATAGTAACCAGCTGACATGCGTCAAAAGGTCAGGAAGGTCAGCAAAGTCATGCAGCATAATCAGGGCTTTCATCAAAAGGGAAGAGAGGTCCATCACAAGACCAAACGTAGCACCTAGAGGAGCCCAGAGGAGGGAGATGCCTGGACAATCACATAGGAAATGTGTGATGTCGCAGTCCAAATGTGCAGCCCTCCAGCAGCGCAATTTATTCTGTATCTGGACAACAAGGGGAAGGCCATGATCTGTCCAGGTCAATAAACATGAGGAAGATATCCTTTGCATATAGCAGTATTTTTGCAATACCTTCAGCCATGGAGATGCCTTTTATCTGGGGCGTTTGACAGATGGCAGCTGCTAGTGGCTCCATGGCCAGTAGACAATGCAAATATCAAGGACCCCCTGCAATGGCCAGTAGAAACAGCAAGGTAGAGAGGGGGCACCCCTGTCTGGTCCCTCTCTGAACCGGAAAGGTGTCTGACAGTAAGCCCCCAGCAGTTAACCTGGGAATTTAGCCAGCGAATTTTGGTAATAAAGTCATCCCCCAAACCAAAATGGTGTGACACCTTGAGGAGATAGTCCCATTCTATTCAATCAAACACCTTCTTAGCCTCCAGTGAAAGGGCCTCCAGAGAATCTTTAGCGACCCAAAGAAGGTGGGCCAAGGTGCGAAGATGATTACGCAAGGATCTACCCGGGATGAATCCCACTAGGGAATCATGAAATTAGGCTTGGGATGATGTGCTTGAGGAGGGCCGCCAGAATTCTCACCAGTATTTTGGTGTGAGTATTCAGAAGCGAGATTGGGAGGTAGCTACCGCCTTGCATGGGATCCGGTTTTGCCCAGTTTGTGGAGGACCGTAATCACAGTTGTGTTGGCACTGTGCGGGAGGGGAGGTGTCCTTCTGCTTCATGGAAAACAGCATGGAGCAGGTCCACCGCGTCATCCTTGATCCAGCTGTAGAATTTCCCCGGGAAGCCGTCCTCCCCCTGGGCCTTATTGTAGGGCAGATTCGTAAGAGCTTGGGCCACTTCCTCCTTGGTGATCTTCCCATCAAGGAGTTTCCGGCCCTGATGGCTGAGTCTGGGGAGGTGTAAATTGCAGAGGAATTCCGCAGTCCGGTCCGCAGCGGAATGGAGCTCGGAGCTATTGAGACAGGAGTAGAAAGCACTGAAGGTGTCAGCGATGCCCTGGAGATTGCAGACGATGTGACCAGAACTATTAGTGACGGCCGGAAAGGCAGACACAGCTTTTCTTTACCAGAGTTGCACCGCCAGAAGCCTCCTTGCCTTTTTCCTATGCTTGTAGTGCCAGCCCCGCAATTTATAAAAGGCATATTCCACCTTAGACATGTAGAGAGAATTAAGTTCCATTTTGTCCTTTTCCAAGCTGCACTTGGCCGCCGGCGAGGATTTCAATGTGTACTCCTTGGTGTGGTCTTTAATGTCTCTCTCCAAAGAAAGTTGGCGCTGGGCCCGCTGCTTGTTGGCCAGGGCCACATCTTTTATCAGTTGGCCTCGAAGAGTGTCCTTGGTCACACTCCATAGAGTATGAGAGGAGGGGACAGACCCCTGGTTGTCAGACAGCCAGGAGGCTATATGGGCTTGCAACTGTTTTTTCTCCCAGGGGATCAGCAAAGGGCTATGTTGAAGTGCCAGGGTTTGTGCTGGAACATGAATAGTGCAGTCCAGGCACAACCATACTGGGTTATGGTCCAAGAGAGAGCCATCCAGGATTGTGCAGTCCCGTACAACTGGCAGGGCCCTGTGGGTAACAAAAAAGAAGTCCAAGCATGATTGCATACCATGAGCCACCGAGAGGAAGGTGTATTCCCTATCCACAAGGTGCAGGAGGTGCCAAATGTCGGAAAGGCCATGGTCATTACAGATGTCATGCAGAAGGGCCCTGTTTGCCCCGTCCATGCAACATGAAGTGAGGTGTAGCCATCTCGGTCAGCAGTCTGTGGAGACAGGAGAGAAAGGTGAGCTTGAGGCCCATGGGGGCATAAACAGAACCTAACACGAGTATCTTGGAACTGATCAGAAGCTTCACCAGAGCATAGTGACCTTCGTCATCTGTCGAGATTTGAAATACTGTGCAAGGAAGGGATTTATGGATTAGGATGGTCACCCTGATCTTCCTGGACTGTCGAGGGGAGTGGGAAGCCAATGTCTTGATGGGGGCATCTAAGGGCACGCAGCTATGAATGACCCTTCCATTCAATACCTCCTAAGTTTAATCGCCTCCAGAAGGGAAAGGTGTGTTTCCTGTAGGAGTGCACTGTCCGCCCCCTCGGAGGCCAATCAAGACAGATTATTTTTTTGCATTTCACATAACTGGTCAGGCCATTCATATTAAGGGAGACAACAGTAAGTGGGTGGGAGGCCTTGGAGGTAGGTACCTGGATGGAGGGAAGGCAAGAGCCCAGCAGGGAGGTATGACAGACTCGAGAGTGCGGTCACCAACACCCACGCGTTATGAGAATGAGCAAGCATCCGGAACTGGAGGTGGTGTGGTAATGAAATGGGAATAAGGGAAGAAAGGATTAGGGGGCAGAGGGGATATGGGGGGGGGCCTTGGGGTGACAACCAAAGGTGATAAGGCAGATAGTGAGCAGTTAACAACCCAAGTGGGGTGTACAGTACTAATACCTGGAAAGGACAAATGTAGTTCCATGTCCTAAACTGTCTGTGGTGATTCCAGGCTGTCCAAAAAGACAACCACCATTGAGAGGTAGCGGCGAGTGCCGGTAAGGAAGACCAGTGCATTGAAAGTGATAGGCGTTCGCGGTCGGACGGGGAGGGCAGTCGAGATATGTGCAGAGTGAGGGCATGGCACCAAGTGATGGGAAAATAGATAAGTTGAGGGCCGGCAAGCTAGTATCGCAGGGACTTGGGCCAGAAGTCCATCGAAAGCATGCAAGCTGCCATCTGAACCCGCCAAACAAGGGGTGAAGGACAGCCGCACGACACATAAGTATGAAAGAAGGCCAGACCATTCACACTCTTAAAGTGGTCTGAGATTTACTTAGACCAATATCAGGATTAAATCCCTTTTTGAGGTAGGAAAGTAAGTATAAAATTCCAAAATTGTTAGGCTTGTAGGTCTAGTGATTCTCTGTGGGGGCACATATTTTGCCTCTGGAGGTACAAATATCATAGCACAAATACAAGGTCATTTACCCTAATCAGCCTACCCTATGTATAGTTACGTATTCAGAAATGCCTCCATATAGTCACTCTTCCAAATTCACAAATATTTTCCAGGAACCATAAATGTTGTAGGCTTTCAGGCTTAAACTGGGAAACTTGTGTGAAAAGTCCTCTCTCCAGACTCAATATGGACAGTCTGGTTTTGATCACGCAATCTGCAAAGGTGTTCTATCGAAATGTTTTTTTTTATATCGACCTGCCCTCATATTGACTCCACAATATCGACCACCAACACATCATCAAGAAAAATAGATCTGGAGTTAAGAATTGTAAATCTATACATCCCTATTTGTGCTTATCTTGGCTATAGGCCAAATAACCAGTATGGCTATGATTGTAGAGCCTGGGTACCTGAATATTCTTCAATACAAATCTCTATGATTTTCACCATGATCAGAAGTATACATAAATATATTTTGCACCCAATATGATGTGCCAGGATCCAAGTCCTTTTTATTGTTGCTAATTATTGGCTGCGTGTTGAGATCGTTCCTAGATGATACAAATAGCACCTCAACAAATACAACAGAGCAGTTCTGAACTATGGCTACTACAGATCTACTACACTTAATTTCCCCTTTATGACTGCAACTGTGGCCACTCTGCTTTGTCATTTTTCTACACATTTTTAATGTTTTTATTTCTTTTAAAGAAACAGTCCTTGTCGTATCCTTTCATTTTAAGATATGGCGTATCACTTATCTATCACAATTATGTGGCTGTTTTCCTTTTTCTGTAACTCGTCATGCCATTTTCACTTGTCCTCAGTACAAAGAAGATCGTTATTTCTTTGACGGAGAGGGTTTTAACTTCCAATGAGGGAAGTTTTTTATTACGTGTTTGCTACTTTTCTCACCTTTCATTATATTTTTTCTGTTGTAAAATGCATTGAGATGTCTGTGACCAGTAATGCCATTACAGTAAATATAGTGATTTTTGTTTACATGATGTTTACATGCTTGCATCCTTGGCAATGTCTGCAAACGTTTCAGGAAATCTTAAAATGCACTAATTATAAAGGTGCTAAACTCTCCTTTAAAGATTGAGGGGCATATTAGCAAGACCCACGTTAAAATTATCGCCGTTTTAGCGGCAGGAAACTGCCGCTAAAACGGCGATAATGGGCTTGCTAATATGCGTTATGGAATTCCAATAGAAGCCCAGGTTAGATGTGCAGGACATCTAACCTGGGCTTCTATTGGAATTCTATATCGCATATTAGCAAGCCCATTATCGCCGTTTTAGCGGCAGTTTCCTGCCGCTAAAACGGCGATAATTTTAACGTGGGTCTTGCTAATATGCCCTGAATTTTTCAAGAAAAATCTTCGTTAATTCTTGAATGTGTTCACCATTGCTGTTAACCCATACATTTGTTTACACATTAATTTCTTTAGCCCAATTTGCTTTTATGAATGATTTATATAGTGATTTAAGATATTACAATTTTCCTATTTCTTTTAGGAACGACTTTTCTGAAGTGAAGGTATCCACTGTTTCACCTGTCAGCTGTGGTCTGTTCGTACGGGCGGAGAGGCCACTCCCCCACCTTTTTGCCAACAAGCAGAGTGTCTGTCAGACTGAGCAAAGGCCAGTCTGACAGACACTCTTCTTGTTCAGGTCTGGCAGCCAGGAGCTAGACATGTGGCAAATGCACATGGCTCCTGTCTGCCTGAGCTGTACTTTTTGAGATTGAGGATTTCACAGACCTGTGGGCGTGACCTTCTCAGCCTGGCAAAAGTGCCTTGAGGCCCTCCCCCTCGTGATTAGGGGGAGCGTCACTGATAGCCTTAGACCTGAGCGCTTCGGTTTTAATCCCTAAAGTGCCCACAGTGACGAGTGTCAATCAGTGACACCTCGTCACAGAGAGAGGTGGGGTCGGCAGCCTTACTGACCCCATCCCACTCTGAGACGATTCAGGGACATCTGCCTCTTTAAGTTCAGCTAATGAGAAGACACAGCAGTCCCAAACCTCGTGGCACCTCTGAGGCTTCCCTCTCCGGGAGCTGTAGCACAGGCAAGTTTTATATTTTTTAATGTTTGATGTTGATGCGTGCGCGCACGCATACGTGTATGTATGAATTTATGTGACTGAGTGTTGTGAATGGTTGTGTGTGTTCCTGTTTGTGAATGCATGGGTGTGAGTGAGTGTATATGTGTGGCCTGCCCACCCCCTCCCTGCTAAATTACAGGCTGCCACTGCCACCTATGCTGCTAACTGAGCACAGTGCTGGACCATCCATCACTCCTGAGGTCGAAGAGGAAAAGGAAGCTAAGACAGCTTTAAGTGGGATGAAGAGACGCTCCATTCATCAGAGCTGGAGCTAGCAGTTGTCACAAATCTTGAGTTATTGGCCCATTTGGAGGTGCCATCTAAAACACCATAATTGTGTGTGTGCATTCTGCCAAGTATGTTGACTTCCAGGCTGTCATCAAGATGGGGAATTCGGGGAAATACTCTTTCCCAATTACTACCTCGACAAACCTCTTAAGCAAAATTCCACCTGGTGCACCCACACCGAAGATAAGCTGGGCTGCACTGACTGCAGCTGTAATTGCTGCAGCTGTGTGACCAATGCCACCTCCTGTGACATACCTACACTTGACACTTTGCAGGTATAGGGTGGTCACAACATATAGCACCACAATTATAGGACCACTTTTTGTTTCAGTATGAACACGTGGTGAATCACGCTCAGACTTTGAGGTTCCATCATGATGATGCTTTTGAGGGGCAAGCTTGGACTCACCATATGCAGAGCTCACCTTGGGATATGATTGAGGTTAGCTTTTATGATGCTGGTATTATTGCTGGACTATTGTCAATTGATTCACGCACAATCCCTCCAGAAAATTCCCGTATCTCCATCAGATATAGACCCCCTGCTGGAGCCCCCCTCAGACCTCTATTGACATCTACTGCTGAAACCCGTACTAGATTGCTATTCCCAACTTATGGGCTAGTTCCAACAGGGTTGCCCCCATTAAATATGGGAGAATGGAGAGGCTATAGCTGACCTCTGTATGAGGCGCCGACGACACCTGTAAACAGGAGAGGATTCTTAAGTTCCCCGGTGACGTCACTCACTAGCTCCCCCCAATAAAAATCCCTCTACCAGTTGATCTGGTTACTGTCCCAGAGGTGAATAGTGAGATCGTTCCTTTGGAGGGAAGCAGGGTTGCGGTTGCCCCACCTCTGGGGGGTGCAGGAAGCGTAGAAGGGGGTGACTTGGTAAACCACTCTCTAAGGGTTCTTGTATGGAATGTGGCTGGGATCTCAAAGCTATTGGTGGACCCAGAATGGTGTTCCTTTGTAAATCCTTTTGATGTAATCTTTTTCCAAGAAACCTGGAGCCTGCAATGTCTGCATAGAAGTGGTTTTTCTACCTATGCTATTAATGCTACAAGAAAAGAGCTGGGCAGACCCTCGGGAGGGCTAGCAGTATGGGTGAAAATTGGCCTAGGGGCTAAAGTCAAACTCTTACATGTGGATTCCCAAGATATTCTAGCATTAGAGCTCACTTTTTATAGTGGACCAAAAATTAGGATGTTTAATGTTTACAACAGAGTGCTGTGGGCCCAGGAGGAAACTAACACACTGCGATCCTAGACTTTGTCTTGTCACACTATGCAGATAATATCCCTGTACTAGTGGCGGGTGATTTTAACTGTACATTTGAACCGCTTGTTCCGATTCCCCCAGATCTGACCGATGAATGGGACAGAGAGTGGCAAATTCCACAGTTAGATCTTTCCCTAGTAAGGTGGACTAAGAGAGGAGCCCAGATGATGGCCCTTACAATGCAGCATGATTTGAGGGCCACGAATGGAAGGACAATTTCTGACCCAAATGGGGATCCTACTTTCAATAGGCCGGGTCATGAAAGCAGGATAGATTACTGCCTGGTATCTCTAAATCACTGGCACACAGTTACAGATATGGCAGTGATCAAAAGGGTCGATAGCGACCACAATGCCCTCGCTCTTACTTTCATCAAGCAGGGTACTGTTGAGTCTGTTAAAAGGGGCTGCCAAGACTTAGGTACTTTAACAGTCACCAATAATCAGAGGGCAATTAGATGGGACTGGGTGGAGGCACACCCGGGGGCACTAGGCGCAGTTAAGAGTAAAGTCCGTCTGTTACTGGAGGAATTAGCTAGTTCTACTACTGAGAATGTCGTGGAGATACTGGGCTCCAGTCATGAGCTTTTATACAAAGAGATAAGGGAATTGTTAGATCACTCGCGCAATCTCCAAAAGAAGGAAAGCAATAGTATACATCAAAGGTCAGTCCAGCAGGGTGCCTGGTATAATAAGGATTGTAGGCTCCATAAGGAGGCGCTTATAAGGGCAGTAAGGCAAAAATCACGCATTGAGACAGTGGCCTGTAGAGCAAAGTACAAGCGGGCAATTGAATCTGCGAAGAAGGAGTGGGAGGACTCTCTGTGGTCGGCCTTACGGAATGCATTGTCAGTCAAAGATTCAAAGAGCTTTTGGAGCAAACCACCTACTGGCTTAAGGGAAACGGTAGAGCCTTGGAATTCACAGTACAGCCAGAGGAGTGGGTAGCATATTTTGGCTCCCTTTATGAGTCAAGGGATGCTATACCTGAGGAAGTACCTCAGGGACGCTGTGAAGGGCTCAGCAAAGAGGGTGGAGGCCTCTCTTTTTCTATAGAAGAAACGCAAGTAGCAATTCGCTCATGCATTCCGGCCCGTGCGCCGGGACCCGATAGAATCCCCAATGATCTTTATAAGGAGGATATAGCACTTTGGGGATCCTATATAAATCTTTTGACTAACTCAATCCTCAGAGGTACCCCCATCCCTCCCTCGTTGAAAAATGCAGAGGTTGTCCCCATTTACAAAAAGGGGGACAGAGCGAGGGCAGCCAGCTATAGGCCTATTAGTCTTATCGACTCTCTGCAGAAGATCTTTTGTAAGCAAATCTTAGGTCGGATACAGGACTGGATCACAGAGTCCAGTATCCTGAGTGATCTTCAAGCAGGTTTTTGAGCCAAAACAAGCACCTTGGACCAAACTTTCCACCTGTTGTGTATCTACTGGAAGGAAGTGCAAGTCAAGGGAGGAAAGCTCTACGTGGCTTTTGTAGACCTACGGTCTGCTTTTGACCTAGTTCCACGTGCAAATCTCTGGAGGGTCTTAAAGGAGCAGGGCATACCAATGAACCTTTTAGATGTTTTAATCAGACTACACTCATCAAACACAGCGCAGGTCAGGTGGGGGGAGAGCAACCAAGTTACAGACCCCTTCCCAGTCCAGTGTGGAGTAAGGCAGGGCTGTGTTCTAGCCCCCACACTTTTTAACCTTGTCATTAGGGATGTTGTCAATTTTTTAGACAGAGATGGGTGTGATGCCCCAAAAATCGGCAGAAAAAGAGTGCCTGCTCTTCTTTTTGCCAATGATACACTTTTAATTTCAAAATCGCCACAGGGACTACAGCAGCTTTTAAATGATTTTATTAAGTTCTATGACGAGCGAGGGCTGGTGCTAAACGAATCCAAAACCAAATACATGATTTTTAGAAAAGGAGCGGCTAAGCCCAGTAAAAGACCTGTGTTAGCTGGTAACAGTAATCTGGAGCGAGTTGACGCCTTCGACTACTTAGGCATACACCTGACACCATCAATTAATTGGACGGCACATATTGAGAAAGTGAAGATGCAACTTATACACCCGACTGCCAACATCACCAAAATACACAGGAAAACATTGTCAAGACAGCTTGTACCCGCTCTGGAAATCTACAATACAAAGGTATTAGGTGGGGCCCTCTATGGAGCCGAATTGTGGGGCATTGGAATGACAATTTGTCTCTCCACGATCGAGAATCGCCTCCTTAGATCCTTGGTAGATTTACCTGTCAGCACCCTGTTGGTGCCCTTATACCTGGATCTTGCACAAAGGCAGCTAGCACATAAATTAAGCTACAAACTTCTTATGTTTTGGCACAGGTTGTGGACTGTGGGTGAACTTTTGCCGTACCGGGAGCCTCTTTCTGAGCTACTAAAGTCTCCGTCGATAATCTCGATTCCCTGGTTTAGAATACTAAAAGAACTACTGGGGAGTCTTGGGATGGAGGGGTTTTGGTCTGACCCAGATAGTCTGGCAACAATATCTAGATCGAGGCTGAAAGAAAGGTTTTGGGAAGTAACATCATTGCAAGTTCTGGCTAAAGCAGTGGGCCGTCTGACTACTGAATTTCTTAATTTTAAATCCACCCCCTCTTTTGAGGACACACTGGATGAAATTGTCCCCCCTCTGGCCCGTAAACTATTCTTTCAGTTTCACTATAAGACCATACCTACGAAACGTTTTAGCAAAAACTGGTGTAAGGATGTTTTTATTGATGACCTTTGTCCTGCTTGTAATGCAAGCCCTGAATCTATCATGCATTTGCTATTCTTTTGCCCTAACTACAAATCCCTTAGGAAAAAATGGATAATACCATTGTGTAAATTAGTTGGCCCAGGCCACTACCTAGAAGTGTTAAGGATTTTGTGTACTGATACACACAGAGTTGTGGTCTTTGGCCTGTCTAGATATTGGCATGCACTGTGGATAAAGCGTACTAAATTCACTTTAAGATGCCCCATATTTTTTAAATTTACGTGATCTTAAATTCATTATCATGGAGATGGTATTTGAACTGTCTAGAAATTGACATGCATTGTGGATTAAGCGCACGAAAAGCACTTTTTGATGTAACTTCTTTTTAACTTATGTGATTTTATAACAATTTTTATAGAGATGATTTTATCTATGTTTATTCATTTGACCCTTTCTATTGTACAATGTATGCGCTGTGTACTTTTATGATCCTTTGTGATCGAAATAAAGTGATGATGATGATAAAGTCTTTTTGAAGTTTTTGCCAGGCTTTTGTTTTTCTTTGCCCACTTTTTTGTAACATTGGGGTTTTTGACTTGTGCTTTCTTTCTCTGGAGTCCACACCTCCCGGCCCCACTATGGCTCTATAGTTCTTCCTGTGTTTATCCATTATATCATATTGCATTTGTCTTCACTTATGAAAAACCGTGATAAAATACGAACCCAGGCCTTTCACCCAGTTGTTCCTTCTTCCTACCCTCATTGAATATGAACTTTGGCCATGTACAGCGTAGATTGGTTCCATGTTCTGACATGCAGGCATGCAATGTGACCAACTGTCTATGCATCTGATTCCATCTGCAGGCGCCCTTTTGAGCCTAATTTATGAGACTCCTTGCGCCTCTGGAACGTCACTTTTTTTGACATTCCATGGCGCAAAAGCCTGCGTGATATTTATCAGGTAGCACTAAGCCACTTTTTTTGGCTTAATGCTGCCTGATAAATATCAGTACCTTTAACGCAGTGTTCTGCGTTAAAGGGTCGTGCAATGGGTGTTGCTGGCGGCGTTCTCAGCAACATCCATGGCCTTTTGACACTGCCCCAGATGTACGAGAAATCGTAAATCTGAGGCAGCGCCAAAAGCTTACGCCTCCCCAGGGGAGGCGTAAGGGAGGCACAACGAGGAGAAATATCTTTATTTCTCCTCGGTTTTCCTTTTTCTATGTGTGCTGCATTCTGCAGCACACATAGAAAGAGGAAGAAGCCTCTTGTGATTATTTTTGTACACTAAGGTTTCCCTTCCTGTACAAAAATCATCATCCCCGCAACGCAGGCACCCTTGCACCATGGTGCAAAGGTGCCTGCGTTGGCGCACGGCAGCCCATTGTGCGCCAGCGCAGGGGAAAAGGACAGGCATGCGTCGTATCTTATACATACGGCGCATTCCTGCCCTTTTCTTTTGCCGTAGGGAAGCGCAGCAGGAAGGCCTGCTGCGCTGTCCTACGGCAAAACCTCATAAATGAGGCCCTTTGTGTTTAGCTGATGTTGACTTTAGGGCTTGGCCTATGGCATCCAACTGTACAAGCTTCCAAACCTCATACGGCAGTACACAACTTCCACCACGATCAAGCATCGCATTTAGCCATGCACACCCTGGGTTGGCTACAGGGCGCTGTATGGCCAGGACCTGCGTCCAACTGCTCAGGTCACCTACTGACGTTGTGCATGCACCCCAGCCATGCGCATTTGAAAGTTTGCCGCTAGATCTGTCCTGTGGCCAGATCATGTGTCCAACTGCCGATGTGTTTTACCCACACTGCACCTATCCTTTGGCCAGGCCAAGAAGCCACCCATGCATCCTGTCCCTACCCAACCTCGCTTGCCCCAACTGTCTACAGCTTTTGGCCAGTTGAAGTGGAGGTTTGCTGTAAGGTCTTGCCTTAGTCCATGCATGCAATTTCCAGTGCTCACCCTCCTTCTGTACCACAATATTGCTAACCGCAACACACTTGTGTTTCACCAATCTTGCAAATTCAATATAGTAGAAATAAAATTGCTCAAACACTTCATAAATTATTCACATCTCTCTGAATATTCAAAGTTGAAAGAACTCACAATTTACTGACATGGTATACAAAAGGATTAACCCTTTGAAGCCATCCCAACACCTTTTTATAACACCAATGTCTCGGTAATTGCTGCATGGATTTATACCCACAGAAAAATCCTACTTTCATGCAAAGTTTGATAATTCCATTCAGAAGGTTTTGCTGCAGAAGAATGCAAAAATTCCTATGGGATCTAAAATGGACTGCACTTCATTGTGGCCCCCGGTTTACATTTCTACCTCTTTGACTTTTCTTCACCGACCTTAAAATGACAAACGTAGACGGATGACCCAAGTGAGTGTCATATTTCATGCAGATTAGTCAAATGGCACCAAAGTTATTAGCAAGTCAAAAGTATTTTTTTCAACGAAAAGCGCATCAGAACCGCAACTACACAACTGTGTAAAACCAATAAAGACTAATCATTAGACTATGAATACAAAATAACATCGAACGACTTCAATTAAATGTGATCATACGAAAAAGAAGACTTCAGACTGTTGCATAATGTTCTTCCTCAAAGCCATCATATATTCAAGATTTCCATTTACTGATCCCATTCATCTACTCTTCCATTAGGAATGATACTTGTGTTCAATTTACTTTTTTTTCATTTATTCAGGGAACATCTTTTATCCTGATTTAAAAGTGAACTATTTTGTTTGGTTTAAGGAATTGAATTTCCGGATGTAAGGCCTAAAGCCTGTGGTTCACACGAGAAGGCACTGAGTTGGCCTGTTAGCATGGTGGCCAAACACAAAAGACGCATGCCCTGATACCTTGAGTAATAGAGGTGGGTACAGGTTATGCACTGTATTGTACCTTGTACCTATCTTCGTCCTGCTGTAAAGAAAACAGGACATAATCCACCCTTTTTAGTTCACTAGTGGAGCAGAATGTGGCTAAAAAAAAGGTCAAATTGCATCCTGCAAGCAAATTATAAGGGCTGGCAGTTGTAATGCCCAAACATTTAAAAAATAGTTTTGTTTAGGCTGTGTTTAGGATACTTGAGTCTTTCTGGTACAAAAAATAGATCCTGGAGGTGCATGCTTTAGAAAGCTATTGTGAATTGCTCCCAAACAGCCAATGAGAAGGGTCTAAAAACAGAGATCCATTCTGATTGGTTTGGCCCAGTCTATCAGAAGAGGTCAGCAGTCTTATCGTGATTCCCTGGTCACTGCTGGATGGATACCTCTGGCTGACTGGGTGTTTTTTAGGACATGAAAAGATCCATGAAAATGGGGATACACTCTGGAGAGCTCCTTCACCTACATGTAGATACCATAACATCGATGCATGAATGCAGCAATGCAAGATGCAAATACATTTAAAATCATTAATTCTCTTAGAAGTGGTATGTCTACAGTAATGAATGGAGGACATATGTTCGTTGACACGTGTTTGCAGGAAAGAATGTCACAGCTATCTGTTTACGTATAATCATACTGTCAGCGAGATTGTGCATGCCACAGTGCAAATAAAGACGAATGTAATTTTTTTTCTGTGGCTTGTAGAAAATTCTGCTAAAAGGAAGATGAATATTATGGGGAAAGGATCATTTAAAGTTTGCAACAGAATGACTTGTTCCTGAAGAAAATTTCAAGTAATGCTAGTTGGACAGAAATGTGATATGCTTTCATGAAGTCGGAGTACAGCATGCATTTTAGCTTGCTCAAGAAAGTCCAGTCCTATATCTGAAGTGATTGTGAATCGGGAAGGCACTGTGAACCGTGCACAAAGGTTGGCAGACTTAAAACAGTTGGTGGACCCAGGACACTTGAACACTGATGTGTGCTTTATTTTGCAAAAGACAATAATCTCATGTCAAACTACATCGAAAAACGCTGGCACGAGGTGACTTAATTTCCAAAACAATGCAACTCCGTGCACGAGTCTTTGACGCTGTTTGTCACTGCATCAGTCCCTACAACATTGTGGGTCACTGTTTCGGAGGCAACACATCGTGGAACATTCAGTGCTTTAAATGGGGAAAAATAAGTGCAGGTACTCATTAAAATAGAGGTGTGGCAAGTGGGCGGGGCAAGGGGCGGGGCTAAGGGCAAAATATCATAATACATAGAAACTTCTGTACCAGTTGCAAACTTCTGTACCAGTTGCAGCACATATTAAAACACATGAGAAATGTGTTTATGTAAAAAACACAGATTAACTCATAACACAAAATGAAAGTCGTGATGGCACTTTCACCCGAATGGTTGCTGCGCACCTGATTGACAGTGCAGGGTCTGTCTAGAGACCCTGTCCTGTTAATCACAGCGTGACACAGGCCCTCTCACCCCCTGCAGTTTGGGGACATTCAAATGGGCGCTGCTGGAATCTTCACCAGCAACTCTGCAAAAGGATACTTCAGCCGAGTTAATTACAAGCTGCTCGGAAGCAGAGCGGCCTCTGCCCTGCACTGGATCAGAAACCTAACCTGAGCCTGCCGTGCCGTGGATCAGGGTACAGGTACTCTCCCTGGCTACAGAGAAGTGCCGGTACTGACGGCAAAAACCTCGGAAGTGCCGGTAGTCAGTACCGGTGAGTACCGGCCCATTTAAAGCACTGGGCTCAGTTAATTAACAGAGAATGCACAGGCGTGCCTGCGCTTTTTTAGAGTCCAGACTCTGGATCTAAGGAAGTTTTATTCCACTGCCTTTTCCTGCAGGTGCTCCGAGGCAACAGAATTTGTAATAATACACCGTTGCTGGAGGCTGCTATTTTGTGTAACTCGACTGCCTCTCTAAAACCTTACTTTGTTCAAGTGCAAAAATTGAATTGGTGAATGATGATCTTTTAATAATAATCTGATTTATAAAGCACATAGTTTCTCCCAAAGGCGTGTCCCTGTGCTGGAGGAAAACCCAGAAACCTACAGCCCAACGATCCTCACCTATAAATAGATGCGAAGCCAGCGAACTACCACCACCCTACCTTACCCAACATGACCTTGTACCAGAACAAATTGAAACAGCCATATTTTGAGCTTCTTATTAAAGGCGTTTTACGAAGGTTCCCGCCTCAGCTGTAAAGGCAGAGAATTCCACAACTTGATGGTTATCTTTTCACCTAATTTCTATCTGAATTCTGCTACTGCCACTACCTGCACCTTTGCACACCCTGTTCCTACAATTCCTTCAGTGGCTGCATCCTGGCCACACACATCTTAAATGCCCAAACCATGCCTTCCTCCATTGCCTACTCTGCATCTTGTATGACCGTTGGCATCTTTTTCAGCACCTTATTTTGTATCTCTTTGTTTCCTGCCTCCCTGAAGCTCCCCCCCTGTCCGTCGGAAGCAGTCACCTGCATCTGTATGTTGCACCCATGCTCGCCTCCTTTCCCTTCTCCTTGCTGCTTGACCACTTATAAGGTCCCAAAGGCGGGACCTATTGGCTATGCCAATGCTTGTTTTTTTTTAGGCACGAGGACATTGGGGGTGCGCGCAGGGCACTCACCTACAGAGTGGCAGAAAGTTCCTTGTGGCTGGGTTCTCAATCGGACTGGCACTGGCGCTTATGGGAAACCTGCTTTTTGCTCGCTGGCGGCATTTTATGGCTGTTTCCTTTCTCCTGTGCTCGCAAATTAGAAAGGGAAAGCCAGAGCAAACTGTGCTTTTAAAGGGCTTCCCTGGCTTCCTCTTTCTTCCCACCGCACAACTACCTGGGGGGTGACGTCACACGTTGCTCTGCCCTGGGGCGTCACTGCCACCCTCTGTGAAATTAACATCATGTGAGCATGCGCCGCAGTGTAGAAATGCAATGCATGCTCACATAACTCTTTGTGTCCTAAAATGGCGCCTCGTTACAGTGAGTACCAGTACTCTAATTATTAACGGAGAAGTGCCGGTACTCTAGAGGGAAAAAAAAAGAAGTGCCGGTACTCAGTACCGGTGAGTACCGGCCCATTTAAAGCACTGGGAACATTCCATTGCAAAGGAAGGTTGTTCATAGTTTTTATTTTTTCATTGTAAACCACAACGTCAATGTTGCTCTTACCTTAAGGAATCACCCACTATGACTCCTGGATGTACGGTGGTTAGGCACAGCCCTGCATCCATTCCCGCCGGCACCGTGCATGGCTGAGGGTCAGACGATGCAGGATCTGGAAGCATATGTGAGTAGCACAGCATCCAATGGCTAATGTTCTTATTATAAAAACCTCAGAAATGCATGAAAACCACAGTTTAAATAAAATTGAGACAGTGCAAGGCTATTAGAGTCACATGGGAAAAAACAATTTGGGACACACGTTATTGTACTGATGGTAAGATGTGAGTTATGGTTTGTGTTCTGGACCATGACTGGTGAATTTCAGGGGATTTAATCTTTTTATTCGGAACCACAATATCACCTTAACAGTGTGTTTTTCAGTAAAGTTCATTTTTACCATTTGAACCACAAAAAACATAATTAAATTCACTGAAAAGGCAGTTAACAACTAAGTTACTGTTCTGGTTCAAATGCCTAAAACCACTAAAATTTCAGTGGTTCTAGGCATTTGAACCAGAGCCATTACTTAGTTTTAACTAGTCTTTTCAATGAATTTCATTGTTTTTTATGATATGTGTTTTTTCAACCTCTACTGTGCACAAGCCTCGGGGAGTTCTCAGCACGGCCTGGCCTTTGACGAGGCTCTGCACTCAATCTGCTGTGGGCAGCCAACCCCCGCTGTACACAGCCCTTAACCATGCACAGCAGCCTGTTCCTACAGGGCTTGGCCTACTGCCTCAGAATTAGATAGCCAGTGTCCCTGAGGCTTCAGATATTGCAGCACAGAATTGCCAGAGGGATAGTCCCCTGCTCTGCTGTCCTCTCCTCCCCTTGGGGCAGCGCTGCTCACTCTGGCGCTGGTCAACAGAGATGACAGAGCCTGGGGCGGACTACCCCCTCCCCCACTCCAGACAAAGGTGTAGAATGCGAGGCTGAGCTGCAGCCACAACACAGATAAGAGGTGCAGTTGGCCTGGCACTAAGGGCAGAGAAAATAGGGGCTTGGCAGGAAGAGGCCATGAAGCAACATGACACCGTTGGGAGGAATGCCAGTGAGTCTAAAACAGCCCTCACCAAAGTGGGGATGGTGTGTGCTGGTGTGTGGGGAGTGGTGATCAAGAAAGACAGCAGATGGTGTTGGGCTGCACCGGGGAACAGGAAATTTAGGACCGGGGTTGCACTGGCCAGTCGGTCTGTTAATTAGTGAAGGCATGAGGGGGAGACACTGGAGCAAATGGGAACATGAATTGGATAGTAAAGGGAGCATCCCAACAAACAAGCACCATGGGGGCTATTCTTAAGGAGGACAACAGTGCAGAAAAGTGAACAATAAAGAGTTTGCTAACCGCAGTATGGCAGGCAGATAATCTCTAGGAGGAGATAATGGGTAAGAGCGGTATTGGAATGCTCCATTTAAGCAAACAGGGACATATGAAAGCATAACTAAGAACAGAAAGCAAAAGAAAAAAAGGAAATAAAACAAAAAGAAAAAACAAAATGAAAAGGAAAGAAAAGAGACAAGGGTGTCTTTTTAGGTCCATAAGGAATTGGGTGTAAACAAAATGACATTACATAAGATACAAAGTGGAGGCATAGAAGGCAAAACTGAGATCAGGGACATCAAGAGAAAGAATCCTCTCCTTTGCTAGAATCAAAGACCCTTTGGGGTGATAGGAACAAAGGATTGAGGAAGCTGTGTGAATATTTACAGGTCCAAGTCTAACATCACAAATGGGAATTGTTAATTCGACCCACCCCAAGAACACAACTGAAAGGGGCCTAGCGAAGATGGCGCAGGAGGGTTGCACTGAATTGTTGGTGCAAGCGGAGGCACATTGAACAGTCTCTTACACAAATACTGAACTGAAGCAATTGATCATGGAAGGAAAAAGAACCATTATGGAAAAATTAACAGCATTGAAATCATTGTAACACTTCTCAGACAAGATCTCAATAACATATGAAAACATACTGCGGAAACAGAACATAGAATTTCTCTATTTGAAGACAATAAAAATCAGTTTACAAAGCAAATGTCACAATTTTGCCAGACAGTGAAAAACACAAATAGAAATTAGAGAATTAGAAGACAGATCAAGATGCAAAAATGTACGCAGTCTAGCACTGCCAGAAGGTACAGAAGTACATGCGATGGAACTCTTCTTTGACAGATTGTACCAAATCACTTCACAGACAAGCCATCTGTGGAGGGACTGCAGGTGGACAGGGCCAACAGAATACCAGGCCATCGGCTGCCTATGGGGCCCATCTGGAATGATAATGAGATTACAAATATATTAAGATAAAACGGGTTACTGGCTACTGTGAGACACAAAAGGACATAGTATATAACAGAAATTGCATTTTCTTTTTACCTTGATTTTGGACTAAATATGCAAAGAAAATGGAAAACATTCAACGAGGAAGCTGAGAAGTTTGAACATACACTATGCCCTGCTGCTCCTAGCACAACTGGACAAAGACACATGGGGCAAGAGATATACCTTCAGTCACTACGAAGAAGTAGTGAAATGCATGGACATTTTGAGACTCACAGCATGAAGGAAGCATAGCCATTGTACAGACACGTAAATAGCCCAGTAGCTGGTGTCAGGGAAATGTGGTGGGGCAGCCTGGGGGGCAGCGTGGAAGGGGGAAGGTGACGTGGGGGTGGGGTGGGGGGCAGCGCGATGGGGCGGAGATAATAATCAAAAAAACTTACCTGCCGGTCTTCTTCTCGCCGGTCTTCTCCTCCTCTGGGCACAGGCTGGGGCTCCCTGCTTCCCCTGCGGCCAATACCGACGCTGCTCACACCATTAAAGCAGCGTAGGAATTGGGCGGAGCACACTGGTTTTGCGCTCCATCGGGAGCTGGGATCTTGTGCCTGCTGATCTCTCCATCCAGCAACACAGCTGGGTTGGAGCGATGTCAGTGCTCATGATGGTTTGGTTGCCCTGAGACGGCCAGCCAAACCATCATGCGTACTGACAGCACGGCTCACCACTCCTCCTCCCCCTGCTGCAGTGCTGTGGCCCCGCCCCCAAGACTCAGCCGCATGATGAAAAAGAAAATGATTGATTTGATTGATTTGATTTGTGATTTGTAGAGCTTGTAGCTACCCGAGGGCTTCCCAGCTCTAAGAGACTAATACTGAGAGAGGGCTAGAGGTAGGTTAATGATACTGATTGAACAACCAAGTTTTAATCGACTTCCGGAATGCTGCTTTCTTTCTCAGGAGTCGTGATTTGCATGGCAATGAGTTCCACAACTTGGGTGCCAGGTGGGTGAAGGATCTACCTCCCCACCTGACTATCCTGATTCTCGTAGTTTTTATCAGTCGTTCGGAGCCAGATCTCAGGCTCCTGATTGGGACATAGAGGGTCAACAGGTTTCTGACTTTACTTGGGCCCATGTTGTGTAGAGCTCTGTGTTTTTGCAGAGTGCCTTGAATTTGATTCTGGCCTCCATCGGGAGCCAGTGGTGTGCTTTAAGATGCTTCCTGGCTGATTCCTGGATTGGGACCTTACACAGCAGCCTTGCTGCTGCGTTCTGGACCACCTGAAGTCTATTAATCACGTATTTTTGTGCCTCTAGGAAAAGTGAGTTTCCGTAGTCCAGACGTGACGTGACCAGGGAGTGGACTACTGTCTTTCTGAGCTGTATGGGAATACGCTCCAGAATTTTGCAGAGCATTCTAAGTAGTCCAAAACATGTGCTTACTAGTTTCTTGGCTTGGATCACCATTGTTAGATCCTTGTAGAGCCAGAAACCAAGATTTTTAATAGACTCCTTCGGAATAGGTGGGCTACCTAGGCAGTTGGGTCAGCTGATTAAAGGCCTGGGGACTGCCTTGTTCCCGAGGACCATCAGCTCTGTTTTATCCCCGTTCAATTTTAGGCAGCTGTTTGTCATCCAGCCCACCACCCTTTCCATACAGGGAGCTAAACTATCGGAGTCCCCGTTGGATCTGGGATTTAGGGAAATCACCAGCTGGGTGTCATCAGCGTAGGATGTCATAGAGACATCAAACTCTTGCGCTATCCGTGCTAGTGGTTCCATATAGACATTAAACAGTGTGGGACTCAGCGAGGAGCCCTGAGGCACCCCGCAGGTCAGAGGCATCGTTCTGGAGAGGAGGTTATTTTCCATAACTTGGAAAGTTCTACCTTCCAAAAACGATGCCAGCCACTGTAGAGTATTACCTTGGACACCAAGGTCCACCAGTCTGTTTTGCAGAATATGGTGGTCCACCGTGTTGAAAGCTGGGCTCAGGTCCAGAAGTAATATAGCGGCTGAGCTTCCCTGGTCCAGAATCATTTTAAGTTCCTCTACCACTGTTAATAGTGCTGATTCTGTACTGTGCTGTGCGCAAAATCCTATCTGCGTACGGTGGAGGCATTGGTTCGTTTCCAAGAACTCTGTCAGTACCCCATTTACATGTTTTTCCAACAGCTTCCCAACAAATGGCAGCATTGAAATGGGGCGATAGTTCCCTAATGGAGTTGGGTCTAAATTGGGCTTTTTCAGCAGAGGTCTAATTATAGCATGCTTCCATGCCCCTGGTACTACGCCCGACTCAAGAGAGAGGTTCATGATTTTAACTAGTGTTAGAAGCAGGATCTTTGTGACTTTTTTAAGAATATGCGGCGGGCCAGGGTCTAGTGGCGAGCCTGATTTCCCCTTATCCAATAATAGTTTCACATCCTCTATGTGGACTGGGGAAAATCTGGTAATGGTGTGCGGGGCGGCGGTCTGCGCCTGATCTCTTTCCTGCCTTGGGGGTATTTCTCTCCCGGTCATTAGAGAGCTATAGATGTCCGTGACTTTTGTGAGGAAGTAGGTGGCTAAATCATTACATCTCTCCTCCGAGGCCTCAGTCGGATGTGTGTTATGTGCTGGGGAGGTTAAGGCCTTGACTACTGCGAAAAGTTCCTTTGAGGAGTTCTGTGCCTGGCTAATTTTTAACTCAAAGAATTTAGCCTGTGCCTCCTTAATGCTGTTGTGATATAGTCTGATAGCCACCTTATACTTGGCTTTAAGTTGTGGATCGTAAGTCATCCTCCAGTCCCTTTCAATTTTTTTGCAGCATTTCTTTAAGGAAAGTAGTTGGGGGTTTAACCATGATGCTATTTTGGGGTTGGATTTTAGTTTTAAAGAAGTTTTGGGGGCTATTTTATCCAGTGATTGTGTAATCCGATTTTCCCAACTGGAGTAAGCTTCTTCAGCTTTGTCGTATCTGCATTTAGATCATTTTGTTTTTTGTTTGCCTCTGCGGGCAGTGGGTCGACACTCCTCCGCCATAGCAGAGGAGCCACCGCTGAATTACCCACTGCATAATTCTGAAAGGGGGGCCCCATGAATAAAATACAGAACCAAATTATATACAGGTGAAGCAATGGCAGAACACAATAGACACAAAGGACAATTTTGAAGAAATCTCAATTTCAGGAAGTTGTTGTGGCTAACTCTGACGACTCACTGCAAAGGAGGAACTGCAATGAACCTATCACACAAAGGAATTTAGTGTCAATAGGCTTGCGTTCAGAAGGTATGCGAAAGGCACTTATTTTGCTCATTGTGGGATTAGAGTTCAGCAGAACCTGTAGAAAGGAAGCAAGCTGTGGTGACTTAGTTGACAGCAGTGGGAACACACACACAACCACCGCCACATGGTAGCCACAAAGATTACCTTTAGGGAGATGCAATGAACGCTTGCCCAATGATGAGTGTAGTAAACTCATGGAGTGTAAAAGGCATAAATGCTATTGTAAAAAGACACTGTATATGGTAATATTTGATGAAGAGGGTCTGCAAGTGCTAATGCTGCGGAACTCCACCTTCAAGCTTCAAAAAATGAGAAGTTAAAATTCAGATGAGACAATGATACATCACACAGAGTTTAGCTGTTCTGCCAGGGAATCCTTATATGGATGGCCCCTACCATTCTCCTTAAAATAGAAAGGATGCACAAGGATCCTAATGGTAGATAGGAACTGCAGGACCAGCATGTGCGCAACCCATTCTCCCAGTAAACAAATGTGCACCTAACATAGAGGCATCCACCTTTTTAGATGAGCTATCTAACATGTTAATATTGTTTGTAAATCACAAAGTCCTATGATTAGAATACTTTTACTGCAACCTGAATCAAAGATTGGATAGTTCCATATTCACTCACAGGCCACTAGGTTGTTAATCCACAGCTCTACAGGCTGCCATGTACACACTAAACTTGTGTGAGCTTTTATGAACACAACAGTAGTACTCCTTCCACTCTCCACCTCACAGCACATATTCACAAGCTGCCTTTGCTATGATATACCCAGAGCAACTATGATATACCCAGATATACCCAGAGTAACTAGGAGACATTCAGGACTCAAAATATTTAGATTGCACACTCTGTGATCAAGTACCACTACAAACCAAATAGCAGTGGGGCAGACACAATACACCAATACCGCAATGAAGATTGCAGACAAGATCTTTGCATGATAGGATATACATGGAAGAAATTAGGGAAGACATAGGAGATGACTTTGCAGTGAATAAAGAAACCATAGATTCAGGTAGAAACCTCTGGAAGGGCTTCAAGGTTACAATTAGGGGATCGGACATGGGCACATCATATGAAATTAGGAAACGTTAGCAGCTGTAATACTTGATAAGAAAATGCTTAACATAGAAAGATCATAGGAGAATGTGAAAAGGATGTCAAAACTGTGAAAAATGGATGAACTAGAAGTGACAAGAATTAGATTAGTAAAACAGTGTAGACAAATGTAGAGCACCAACACAGGAGTGGTGATGAGGCAGGAAACCTACTTGTGTGGCCAGTGAACAGAGAAAGAAGTGCAAAGGATTACAGAAATAGGGGATAAGACAGGCCAAGTAATAACTGTTCAGACAGGGATCTGCACTACAGTCAAGGAATTGTATGCCAACCTATACAGTTCACAAAGGAAAGCAAGAGAAGAGGAGGTAGGACAGACTGCCCACATTGGAGGCACACTTGGAAGAAAAACTTAACATGAAACTACAAGAAAGTGGGCCATACACCAAGTTGGGAAGGGCAAGACACCTGGAAGTTTGGGCCTACTAGACAACTTTTACAAGGAATGTGCTGAATTACTGCCAATCCAATTATTAGACAACTCAATGAAACATTTAGGATGTGGAAGCTTCCACGCACATTGAGGGACGCAATGGTAGTTATTCTTCCAAAAGCAGGCAAAGATCCATTAGACTGCAAGTCTTACAGGGGGGACAACCATGGCATATGAGACGGGGGGCAACCAAGACAAGTGCCGGCCTTGACATGCTATAGGGGGTTTTTGACATAGGGTCACCAAAGGTATCTGGAAGGAACTTATTGCAAAATTCAGGCCCTTGCATATTGTATTTACTTTTAGCATTAGAGGGCACCCTTGGCATATGGGGGCGCCAGGACAAAGGGGCTCATTATGATGGCGGAAGGACTGCCACCGCCGGGCCGGCGGTCCTTCCTCCATCATGAGGAAAATTCCCACCGCCAAATTAGGATGACAGTGGGAATCACAATGGTTCAGCGGCGGACGGAAAGTCCGTCCGCCATGGTTTTGCAAGGCGGTCCTCTTCCGGCCGCCTTGCGGAACCCGGAGCCAGGGCAACATTGCGGCGGTGCCTTGCAGGCACCGCCGTAGGGATTACGGTATCCCTCTCCGCCTGTCTTTTTGCGGTGGATATCCCGCAGCAAAAAGACAGGTGGAGACTGGCTTTGGGGGCCCATTGTGGGCCCCCTCTGTGTGGGGGGGGTGCACTGTGGGGGTACCCATGGTACCCCCCTGCAGTTCCATGCACCAAGTGGCAGGCACTGCGTGGTGCCTGCCAAGTGGTGCAGGGAAATGCGGTGCATGCACCTTTATCATTGCGGACGGTGCAGCACCGCCCGCAATGATAAAGGCCCAGGATGCGCCCGCCATAGTGGCGGGCACATCCTAATTCACCCAGCGGGCGGTCCCAGAACCGCAACGATGGCCATCGTAATGAGCCCCAAAATGCTCGCCCTGGCACAATGGGAGACAGTGCTTACAACGCTGTCAGTACCACGCGCGTTGATAACAACGCGGACGTTACATCGTCCGCGTTGTTGCCACGCATGGCATTACATCGCAAGTCGTTTCTACGACTTGCGCTAGATGGCGCGCAACACCAGGGAATGTGTTGGATTTTAAGTCCAACACATTCCCTGCTGTTGCGCTAACTGGAGTAGGAATAGTAATTTATACTATTCCTAAGTCCAGCGCGCCATCTAGTGCAAGTCGTAGAAACGACTTGCGATGTAATGCCATGCGTGGTAACAACGCGGACGATGTAACGTCCGCGTTGTAACCTACCGCGTGGTATTTTCTCGCGGTGTAACGTCATATATTCGGCACAATGGGCTCATCCTGGAACAATGGAAGAAATGTTTTGCATTTGGCGGCACCCATCACACATTTTGAAAAAAGTGGGGTCAAATCCTGGAAACTGTACATTTCATTGACTTGGCAGACCAATAAAGAACTTGAATAGGTCATGATTGCCCTTTCAGAGCCTAGGGCTTTTGAGCATAATTTATATAAAAAATTTTCTTTAAAATGCACTAACTGACTTTATTTTATTTGCAATTTTCTCAGGAGGACATCCTCTTCAAATCCTTCCTAGACGAGGTTAGGCTCACTTGCTTTGCTCTCTCTCCTCAGTTCAGGGCAAGTATTAACCTGATCTCTTTCAAAGATCACCACCTGCCACTGCAAGAACAGAAGGGAAACAGTGTTTGGTTAAGTATTGGTCACTTTTTACATCTTCATCTGGGGCATGAACATTACATTTTTGGTTTTGTAAAACAAATTCAGCAGTACAATGCACACACTTCTGATTAAATAAAAAGTTAATTAAAAAGCAAGCACATTTTGATCAAGTTGTTGGCAAGTTTCTTTATTACACATTCCCGACAAATGACGTGCTTGAATGAAAACTACACCTCTGTGCTTCGCACAAGTGAGTGACAGTGCCTTGCAATGATCATAAATCAAAATGTATTAACAATAAGGATTATTTTAAGCCAACAACACATTCATTTTTAATATACGGTCTATATTAATTAATACACATGGACATAACTACTATTGTGTTTCATTTACATCTTTCTTTCCTCTCTCTCTGATTTATCAATAAATGTTTATCGTGGTATACATTAGAGGAACAGTTCAATCATAAAACTTTATGGTAGAAATCATTGATGTCACCAGTGCTGTTCTGGGCTTTCTGGCACTATATCCTCTTCAGACAACTTTTCATGTATACAAAAAGAAACGAGTAATATTCCCATTGCATATCATGCAAGCACCCTATTGCAGGTGGAATCCAAAACATACATTTGTCTGTGTTGTGGTGGTATTTTAATCATGCAATTAATTAATTTAAGCAATGCCCATTATTGTGATGTCATCAGGATTATGGTCGTGTGACCTCTGGCGAGAAAGACAGTGTCAAAGGTCATATGATGTCAATTCCTATAATGCCATTGAGGTCAAAGGTGTTTCGATATCGCTGACAGATGAGAATCTCTTTTAAGAAACCAGTTTTCAGCATCTTTCTATGGTGGGGAAGGAAATGAACAGGCTTTAGTATGGATGACATTGTCTGCCTAAATGTTCGCGCAGATCCTGTAATTGAATTTGCTGCCCCCTTTTGCGCTACATTACAATGGTCTGCAATATATGCTTAAGCTAAGAAGAACAGGTTTATTTTGTGGACCAGTGCCATATTTGCAGAAATAACTCAGTGTGGGTGTCTGATTTGTAAAACATATGTATGTCGACATGCAAATGAAAGCTTTCATATCAAAGTGCGCTGCTTATTACAGACATTTGTGTATTAAATCTGAAAAAAAGAGTTAACTGTGTATTGGAAGAATACATTGGAACAGAAATTGAGTGGTGTTGTTAGCAATTACCACAAACTGTGGTATGTTTGAAGTACTTTATTAATGTTCGTATGGATTTTTGGGGTTACAGGCAAGTCATAATGTATGCCCCCCCCACCGTTGGGAATACCCTTAAATTCATTACAGTTTCAGCTCATTCAAAACCTCATGATGCCAAACAAAATTGATTTATACATTAATCTTTCAGAAATAGGGGCACACAAAAAGAGCCATAAGCTCAAACTGGCATAAACAAGGGAAACTACCAAAAGTAAGCTTGAACAAGCATTGCCCTAGGCCATTTCTTTTTGAACTTGTTATAAGGTTTTTCTGCCGTACAACAACATTTTATTTGGAATTCAATGACTAGCCAGCCAGTCCCTACCACTGTGCGAAAGACAAAGCAGGAAAATTTGGTAGTTGTTTAAGCGACTAGGCATAATATTAAAATAAGACGTATGAACATAGCAATGCAAATTGTAGCTGTAATTGCTGGACATTCGTAATCACAAATATATCCCCCTTTACAACTGCCATTCTAGCAGCAACAGCAAAAATCAAGCGCTATTCCCTGTATTTTCTCCAGATTTTTTTCTTTTCCACTAGGCGAAATCTGATAACTTTCTCATTAATTCTATTCCCATGCCTTGACCTTCCTCTCCTCTTTGTATGTGTACACTTTTCCTGGGTAGACACAGAGAGAGAGAGAGAGAGAGAGAGAGAGAGAGAAGAGAGAGAGAGAGAGAGGTGATGTAGTGAATGGTGAGGAATAAACAGGAAGAGAGAAATATGGATATGCGAGTTAAACTTAGATGAGGTTGTGAGAGAGCTGAGCTACATGAAAGAGAGATACAGGGAGGGGATTGTAAACAGAGCAGTGGGCTCAAAGAGAGGGAAGAGTTAGAGAGGCATGAGGTAGAGAGAAGGGATAACGCTAGGCACAAGTAGTGGTAGAGTTGAGAGGTAGACAGAGGTAAGCTGAGAGACATAAAGAAAGGGAGGTAGATTGAAAAGTAGAGAGTTTTGTGGCAGGGATAGAGAGGGCTAATCAGAGGGACCGGCAACCAGATAGAGGGAGAGAGAGGCTGAGACAGAGGAAGAGCAGAAATATATATATATATATATATATATATATATATATATATATATATATATATATATATATATATATATATATATATATATCTACTGGCGGTCGCCAGTAGATAGTTATAGTTAAAACCTATTATCCATAGGAAATCCGCGACATTCTATTTGAAATAACGTTGGCGCCGGTTGACGAATCTTCGTGAAAGTTTCCAACTTGTTGGGGCGCTCCGGTCTGCTCCTATCCTGAAAGTCTCGGGGTGATACGTCAAGCGGGGGCTGAGAAAAAAGGGGGGTCCCAAAACGCGTTTTCCCCATTCATTTTTCCATAGGAACCTTTAGTCGCAGCTACAGCCCGAACTGCTGAACGGAATTACACCAAATTTGGCAAAGAGGTAGCCCTTGGTTCAGTGTCGTGCCTTTTGCTTAAATGGTGTAAATCCGTTCAGTAGTTCCTGAGAAAATCAAAAGTAAAGTCACATATATATCTGGGCGGAGCCTAACCACACATGTCATCGTGAGATCTGATTGGCTGTCAGCACTTCATCCTGGAATTGCTGGCAGCCATCTTGGGACCAATATAAATGATAGTACCTCATTGAAATGCATTGTAGTGAATAGAAGATTTTGAGGGTCACCAAAAGGAGAACTATAAAGGGTGATAACAGGCTTTAGTTACATTAGAATTTATTTGTTGATGGTACCATACTAATTTTAGGAATTGTGGTGTATTCTAAGGTGATTTTACCATGTGAAAAACCTTCTGCTGGGATATCATGAATCATGTTTGAGAGAACACTATTTTCTCATGCTTGTCCCATGGAGGTTTGGAAGGTGCTCCAGAAGCTAAAATGAGAGCATATTTTCTGTAAAATCACATTATCTTTCTCACTCATGTGAGAATGAAGTCTGACAATCTCAGTAAAACATGTACATCCAACAAGGGCAGAGACTGTCAGTTGATTCCTTTGTGTTCTACTGCAGCTTCCCAGAGTGTTCTAAAGAACAACTAGAGTGCTAACAGCCTTACTTATGACAAAAGTATGGCACACCTGAAGCCATCTTGATTGGAATAAACTGGTAACACTTAAACAATTTAATTGAAAAAGGAACAAAATGATGGGGTTCATTTTGTCATAGAAATTATGGTTAGTGCTGTAGAAAGAAAAACTAGGACATATTTCAAGTGTGATCTCAAATATTTTCCTGTTATATTTCAACAGGAGCACCCTGCCAGTTGATGCCTTTGTGTTCTACTGCAGCTTCCCAGAGTGTTCTAAAGAACAACTAGAGCGCTAACAGCCTTACTTATGACAAAAGTATGGCACACCTGAAGCCATCTTGATTGGAATAAACCGGTAACACTTAAAACATTTAATTTAAAAAGGAACAAAATGAGGGGTTCTTTTTGAAATAGAAATTATGGTTAGTGCTGCAGAAAGAAAAATTAGGGCATGTTTTAAGTGAGATCTCAAATCTTCTTCTATTTCATTAGAAAATTCTGACATGCAGACTGAAACAATCACTTTCAATACCAGCAGCAGACTACCAGTTAACTCCCTGGTGAGCAGTAGCTTTACTCCAGTGATCTAATGAGCAACTAGAGTGCTAACATTCTGAATTTATGGCAGATGTGAGACACATCTGAATGCCTTCTTGATGGAATCAAAGTAAAAACTGAAAGCATTTCCTACTGAGGAGACTGCAGTAAATGAAGAAATTAGGAAACTTCATAACAAAGAAGTCTTCCAAGATGGCCACCAGTGAAAAAAGAGCCCAAATGTAACACAAATATTACCCAGATGTAGCCCACATATAGCCCAATGACAAAAGTGTGCAAAACACTTTTTATTTTTAGTTTTTTTTGCAGTTTTATGTAGTGCAGACTGGTCAGGTATTGGAGCATTGCATCTTAAAACATGACCCTCCTACACTACAAAAACACCACTGCACTACCTTAAACCCTAAAACACTACCCCCAGCACGACCCCCTACACTACACAAGCACCACTGCACTATCCTAAACCCTAAAACACTACCCCCAGCACGACCCCCTACACTACCCAAACACCACTGCACTACCCTAAAACATGACACCCTACACTACACAAACACCACTGCACTACCCTAAACCCTAAAACACTACCCCCACCACGACCCCCTACACTACACAAGCACCACTGCACTACCCTAAACCCTAAAACACTACCCCCAGCACGACCCCCTACACTACACAAACACCACTGCACTACCCTAAACCCTAAAACACTACCCCCAGCACGACCCCCTACACTACCCAAACACCACTGCACTAACCTAAATCCTAAAACAATACCCCCAGCATGAACCCCCACACTACCCAAACACCACTGCACTACCCCCAGCACGACCCCCTACACTACACAAGCACCACTGCACTACCCTAAACCCTAAAACACTACCCCCAGCACGACCCCCTACACTGCCCGAAGACCACTGCACTGCCCTAAACCCTGAAACACCAGCCCCTGCATGACCCCCTACACTGCCCGAACACCACTGCACTGCCCTAAACCCTGAAACACCACCCCCTTCACGACCCCATACACTGCCCAAACACCACTGCACTGCCCTAAACTCTGAAACACCACCCCCAGCATGACCCCCTACACTGCCCGAACACCACTGAACTGCCCAAAACCCTGAAACACTACCCCCAGCAAGACCCCCTACACTGCCCGAACACCACTGCACTGCCCTAAACCCTGAAACACCACCCCTTCACGACCCCCTACACTGCCCGAACACCACTGCACTGCCCTAAACTCTGAAACACCACCCCCAGCATGACCCCCTACACTGCCCGAACACCACTGCACTGCCCTAAACCCTGAAACACTACCCCCAGCAAGACCCCTACACTGCCCGAACACCACTGCACTGCCCTAAACCCTGAAACATCACCCCCAGCAAGACCCCCTACACTGCCCGAACACCACTGACCTAAACGCTGAAACACCACCCCCAGCATGACCCCCTACACTGCCCGAACACCACTGCACTGCCCTAAACCCTGAAACACTACCCCCAGCATGACCCCCTACACTGCCCGAACACCACTGCTCTGCCCAAAACCCTGAAACACCAGCCCCAGCAACGACCCCCTACACTGCCCGAACACCACTGCACTGCCCTAAACCTTGAAACACCAGCCCCAGCACTACCCCCTACACTGCCCGAACACCACTGCACTGCCCTAAACCCTGAAACACCCCCCCCAGCACCCCCCCCTACACTGCCCGAACACCACTGTACTGCCCTAAACCCTGAAACACCACCCCCAGCATGACCCCCTTTACTGCTCGAACACCACTGCACTGCCCCAAACCCTGAAACACCACCCCTGCACGACCCCCTACACTGCCCGAACACCACTGCACTGCCCTAAACCCTGAAACACCACCCCCTGCATGACCCCCTACACTGCCCGAACACCACTGCACTGCCCTAAACCCTGAAACACCACCCCCAGCATGACCCCCTACACTGCCCGAACACCACTGCACTGCCCTAAACCCTAAAACACCACCCCCAGCACGACCCTCTACACTGCCCGAACACCACTGCACTGCTCTAAACCCTAGAACACTACCCCCAGCATGACCCCCTACACTACCCAAACACCACTGCACTACCCTAAACCCTAAAAACTACCTCCAGCACGAACCCCTACACTACCCAAACACCACTGCACTACCCTAAACCATAAAACACTACCCCCAGCAGTACCCCCTATGCTACCCAAACACCACTGCACTACCCTAAACCCTAAAACACTACCCCCAGCAGTACCCCCTACACTACCCAAACACCATTGCACTACCCTAAACCCTAAAACACTACCCCCAGCAGTATCCCCTATACTACCCAAACACCACAGCACTACCCTAAAACACTAACCCCAGCACGACCCC
Organism: Calotriton arnoldi; assembly: GCA_963921515.1. Lineage (NCBI taxonomy): Eukaryota > Metazoa > Chordata > Amphibia > Caudata > Salamandridae > Calotriton > Calotriton arnoldi. Next base: position 70,964 of record CAWUFW010023414.1, read on the forward strand.
CTACACTACCCAAACACCACTGTACTACCCTAAACCCTAAAACACTCCCCCAGCACGACTCCCTACACTACCCAAACACCACTGCACTACCCTAAACCCTAAATCTACCCCCAGCATGACCCCCTACACTACACAAACACCACTGCACTACCCTAAACCCTAAAACACTACCCCCAGCACAACCCTCTTCACTACCTAAACACAACTGCACAATTTGTTACAGGCGTTGCAACGCAGGCCTGTGGTGCTTACTGGAAGTACCTGGTGGGCTAGTTGGGCCCCAGCGACTCTCAGGATTCAAGGTGACCTAATCCCCCAACTTAAAACGGGGCGCGTTTGCACAGTGGTGAAGGGAGGGGGTGGGGCCTCAGGTGACATGTGCGCAAACACGCCCTGTGGTGCGTTTTAAGTTGGGGAGTTAATTCCCTTTGAATCCTGGGGGCCAACTAGCCCACCAGGTACCTTCAGTAAGCACAACAGAGTTGCATTGCAGAGAGGTGAAAAAAGGTGCGTGGCCTCGGAACGCCTCTCTGCAACTCAGCTCTGTGGTCCTAACTGTAGGTACCTGGGGGGCTAGTTGGGCCCCAGGGACCCTCAGGATTCAAGGGGACTTAATCCTGCAACTTAAAACGCGCCACGGGGCGGGTTTGCACACATGTCACCTCAGGCCCCCCTCCCTTCACCACTGTGCAAACGCGCACTGGCTCTGGTTAGTCAGAGTCAGTTACCACCAGTACCCGTCTGAAAAAGTTGTGGGCACAGGATGATTTTGCAACAAGGCCTCTTTCTGCTCCTCTGTTGGTTCTTTCTGCACATCTTTTGCTTCTTTCTGTGCGTTTTTTCTTCTTTCTTCACATGTCCTACCTCTGTTGGCATAGTTAGAAACTAGCATTTAAAAAACCTTTGAAATTCACTTAAAAAATCATAGGTTTCAGGCACGTTATAGTTAGAAATTAGCATTTAAAAAAACCTTTGAAATTCACTGAAAAAACCATAGGTTTCAGGCATGTTATAGTTAGAAATTAGCATTTAAAAAACCTTTGAAATTCACTGAAAAAACCATAGGTTTCAGACACGTTATAGTTAGAAATTAGCATTTAAAAAACCTTTGAAATTCACTGAAAAAACCATAGGTTTTAGGGACAGTTATAGTTAGTTGGACATTGCACTCGTACAAAACCCGTGAAATTCCCCTGTTATAGTTAGTTCAGCTAACTATAACTCGCGCCCCGCAATGCACTGCTGATGACGTCACATATTACATCACTCATGACATGGTCAGTGACATCACTGATGACATCACTGATGACATCTCAAATGACATCACTGATGACATCATCCATGTGATAATTTCATGCATCTTCTCACACCCTAATATAACTTTTGATACACCCACTCTAAATTACAGACTGCCATTCTCAAAACCATAGACACTCCAACACCAAAAACTACATACCCACTCACTGATTCTTAGGTCTAGACACACATCCACTCACTCACCTGTACAGTCACTCATACTTACAGTCACTCAGTACAGGACTATCATATGCACTCATACACCTATATAAACACTCACACACCGCCACTCATCCATAGAGGTACTCACACACCTAGTCAGTCATGCAAAAAATTAATCACACACCCATTTACTCACCTATACAGTTATACACACACCAGCTCACTTACTCATACAAATACTAGCACATTCTTACGCTCTTATACAATAACTGATACAAGCACACACGCATCCATACAGCCACTCTCACAATAACACACTCTCAAATATAGCCATTTAAATACTCTAACACACATATATACTGCCTTTTACATATGTAGTTACTCGCACATGTACCACTGAGATATACATTCACTCACTAACACACCCATACACACACTCACCCACCCAAGCAGTCCATCACAGATGCACTCTTGAAATCATGCACCCAGTGAATCACCCACTCACACATCTATGTACAGAGTCACACACACACCCCACCCACACAAACACTCAGGCAGCCATACAGATACTGAGAGAACCAATCAATAACCCATATAGACACTCATGTAGCTATTCGCAAATCCATGCATCCACTTACACACCAACAAACAGACGGATACAGACATTCACACAGTTTAGTCACTAACCCATGCATTCAGTAAGATACGTTTAATCACTCACTTGTAGAGTCAGTCACTCATGTACTAAATCATCCATTCAGACACTTATACACCCACTCATTCTTCAATACGCCTTTCCCTATATATATTAAACATATTTAAACTTTACAGAAACACACAGTCACTGGATGATGTCATCAGTGATGTCATCAGTGATGTCATTTGAGATGTCATCAGTGATGTCATCAGTGATGTCACTGACCATGTCATGAGTGATGTAATATGTGACGTCATCAGCAGTGCATTGCGGGCGCGAGTTATAGTTAGCTGAACTAACTATAACAGGGGAATTTCACGGGTTTTGTACGAGTGCAATGTCCAACTAACTATAACTGTCCCTAAAACCTATGGTTTTTTCAGTGAATATATATATATATATATATATATATATATATATATATATATATATATATATATATATATATATATATATGTATAGAAGGGGGATGGGAGCACACTGCCTCACCTCCCAGCACAGTTCACCCCTTAGCATTGTAGTACATGCAGTTCACAGTGATTGCTTACTTGAATTTTAGCTTTAGTGGTTCACCAAAGTTGGTGCAGGTTAGTGCTGTAAATCTCTAGACACATGTGTTTCTGGATATTATCCTTCATCAGTAGAGATAACAAACGAAATTTTTCTTTGCTCTCTAATACTGCTGCTCTCTACTGATGACGGGCTCAACCCAGAAACACGTGTCTAGAGATATACAGCAATGTCTGCACCAACTTTGGTGAAAAACTCCAGCTAATTTTGAAGTAAGTTTGAACTGTGTACTGCATTTACCAGGATGCAAAGGGGCGAAGTGTGTTGGGAGCTGACGTATCTTCGAAATTTTCAAAACTCTTGTGGGCGCTCCGGTCCGCTCCTACCCTGAAAGTCTCAAGTGATTCGTTAAGCGGTGGCCGAGAAAAAGGGGGTCCCAAAACGCGTTTTCCCCATTCATTTTTCCATAGGAAACTTTAGACACGGCTACAGTTCGAATTGCCGAACGGAATTACACCAAATCTAAGTAAAGAGGTAGTTCTGGTTCAGAAAGAACCCTTTGTTAAATGGTAAATCCGTTCAGTAGTTACAGAAAATCAAAAGTAAAAGTAATATATATATCTATGGGCACGGAGGATCCGCGCACCCTCCCGATCACGAGCTGTCTGCTAATTGGCTGTCAACACTCCAAACCAGGAAGTGTTAAGGTCATCTTGTTCCTCGGGTAGAACCGAGGAACAAGAAAGCAGTAGTGGAAAAAAGTGCGCAAAACGCACAAAGGGGGCAGGGTGAAAACACCCTGACTCCCTAGGTCTGCTCAGGGGGTCCCACAAGTGACTGCGAGGATGCGCTCCTTCAGGGTGCGCGGATCCTGCGATAAAAATCGGGTGCGGTCTCCCGCGCTCGGGATAGCACCTACCCCCGGGTGGGCCAAGTCCCGGGGGCATGCTGGGGGGCTTATTTATGTGCGGGGGCCCCCGTGCCCCCAAGGCCCGGGATCCACCCCCCGGGGCTTTATTTGAAAGTAGCGGAGGGCTCTGAGCCTCCCGCAGCCCCGGGGACCACCACCTCCCCGGGGCTTCTTTATTTTTTAATTAACATGTGGGGGGGCTCCAGCCCACACGCCCGGGACCACCACTCTCGGGGCACTAACAGGTCTGAAAATGGGGGTCCGTTAAGGACCCCCGAGCCCCGGGACCACCACCTCCTGGGGTCAGCATTGATGGGAGGGGGCCGCGCAGCCCCCCTCCTGAGCCTGTAGGCTCTGGGGAACACCACCCCCAGGTTGCTCCTCAGAAAATCCCGGGGTGCCTACCCCCAGGACACTGTTGTTTGCACAGGGACGGAGCCTCGCGGCTCCCGTCCTGTCATTGTAAATCTCGTTTTGGATATTGGAAGAGAGAGCAGGAAACCTGCTCCCCGCTTCCAATATATCCAAAGACAATTGCTTTTCTGCACGGGGAGCAGCAGTTAGCTGCTCCCCATGTGGAAAAGCAATGCCGGTTCCTATAGGACACGGGAGCCGGCGGGACTGTGGGGGGTTTGGGACCCCCCACAGTCCCCTAACGCAGAGGCCAGGCCCCGGGATGGGGTCCCCCGGCCATAAGGGCCAGGGAGTGGGGCCACGTGGCCCCCTCCCCAGAAATAATTAAAAAAATTAATTTTTTTTTTAAAAGGCCTGCCCCGGGGGATGGGGTCCCCGGGGCAAAAGGAGGCCTGAGGGGGCCACGCAGCCCCCCCTCCTTAAAAATTAATGTGTGCTAGATGCCATGCCCCCTGGGGATGGGGTCCCCGGGGTAGGATTCGCCAGGAGGGGGCCACGCGGCCCCCTTCCCGTTTAATTAAAAAAAAAAAAAAAAAGGGGGATAAGGCCCCTGGGGATGGGGTCCTAGGGCCCAAAAAATAGGAAAAGGAAGGGGGGCCACACAGCCCCCCTTCAGGGAAAAACTATCAGTCGAGGGCCCCGCCTCCAGCCACTCTGCAACGCGCCCTGGCACGTTTGCAGATGGGGAAGTAATTCCCTGCACAGTGGGGTCCCTGGGGGCCAACTAGCCCACCAGGAACCTCCAGTATGCGCCAGCTGCGTTGCAGAGAGGTGTACAGAGGCCACACCCTCTTTACACCTCTCTGCAACGCAGCTCTGTGGCGCTTTTGGATATACCAGTTGGGCTAGTTGGCCTCAGGGACCCAGGGATTCAAGGGGAGTTAATCCCTCGACTTAAAACGCGCCACGGGGCGCGCTTGCACAGTGGTGAAGGGAGGGGGCGGGGGCTTCAGGTGACATGTGCAGTGTCAGTCTCGTGGCGCAGCCGTAAGATGGGGGATTGCTCCCTTGAATCCTGAGGGTCCCTGGAGTCCAACTAGGCCCACCATGGCCTTCAGCAAGCGCCACAGAGCTGCCTTGCAGAGAGGTGTAAAAAGGGGTGTGGCCTCTGTACACGTCTCTGCAACGCAGCCCCCTGGCGCATACTGGAGGTTCCTGGTGGGCTAGTTGGCCCCCAGGACCCTCTATGATTGGGCAAGGACTTAATCCCCTCATCCTTAAAATCGCGCCACGGGGCGCGCTTGCTCAGATGTCACCTCAGGCCCCGCCCTCCCCTTCACCATTG
>CAWUFW010023415.1:0-76216 GCA_963921515.1 Calotriton arnoldi
TAAACTTAAAAGAACTGGTGGAGGAATTGCCATCATTTTCAAAAAAGATTATAAATGCAAAGCTGATGTACTTCTGATCCCCAATTGTGAAGCATTGCTATTTACACTTTCCTTCAGTCCAAAATTTACGTTTTCCGTGGCTCTGATAAATCATTCTCCTAGGTACCCAGTAAGTGGTGCACCACCCTTCCTGATTTACTGGCCCCTCACATTTTGCATGCAGCCAATTTCACTCTGCTTGGCGACATTAATCTCCACCTTGAGGATCCGAAGAATAACCAGGCTTCAACTTTTATCAAAGATCTTGGCATTCTCAACTTAGCACTCCTAAACTCTGTGCCTACTCACACCGCAGGGCCCCTTTTGGACCCTATTTCTTCTAATATAAAGGGCTATAAAGGGCTTGATAATTTACCCCTTCTTCAGCTATGTTGGTCTGACCACTTTGCTGTGCCATTTAAGATTAGGTTTCTTCTGCCCCATAGTGCAGCCTGCTTCAAAATCTAATGTCAGGAACTGGTCTAAACGTAACATCCTAGCACTAAATGAGCATCTTCTTATTACGAAGCCCACTCTTTCACTTCAGCCTGATTTGGACCAAACCTATGTACATCAATGGCTCAATGAGGCTATTGACAGCGTCCTGCCACCAACCATCAAACATACGGGCAGAATTCATCCTCCGGCTCCCTGGTTCACTGAAAGTCTCAGATTAGAAAGGAAGCAATTTAAAACTTTGGAAAGACACTGGAGGAAACGGTATGATGAGGAGGTCAAGTCTCAGTATGGGGTGGCTTTAAAAAGATATCATGCTCTTTGAAATCGGTGCGTGCCAAGTATTATACAGAAAAAATCACCAACGCCCAATACTGCCAGAAGACAATTTTTAAGGCGGTGAAAGAATTATCAGACGCGAGTATCATCTTGCCTTCGCCCTCTCTTTCACAAAGCCAGTGCCAGTTAGCTAGTTTCTTCCTGCAAAAAGTGGACAAGATTCACCTACAATTGGTGGCAGAATCTGTGAATACAGATTCCATCTCAAACTTGGGCACCTCTGAAATGCTTTCAGCGGAAGCCACTCATCTGGCAAATAAGTTGGAGGCTGCCACTAAAATTAGTGCATGGTCTCCTATGAATCTTGCATCTTTCTGCAATCTCTTGCATTCCATTAAGTCTGGTTCTACGCTAGATCCCCTTGCCCCTGCTAAGCTAAGACCATTAGATGTCTCTGTCTTAACTGTGAATTTAGAACTCCTTAATACTTGTTTGAGGGACGGGATCGTACCTCAGAGGTGGAAGCTTGCTCTGATTCTTCCCCTTCAAAAAAAAGCCAATTTGGACCCCTCTTGCTGGTCAAACTTTCGCCCTATCTCCCTCCTTCCAGTCTTTTCCAAAATCATAGAAAAGCATGTCAATGTAAAACTCTCTACATTCATTGAGACTCATCTGCTTCTCCATCGTTCACAATCTGGCTTCAGCGCTGCGCACAGCAATAAGTCTGCTTTTTTTGGCATAATAGAATGTCTCAGATAGCATCTGGACTCGGGTGGCACTGCTGCGCTCATATTGCTTGACTTGGCTTTTGACACGATGTCTCATACTATCCTGACTGGCAGACTTGAGTCCTTGGGCCTCGAAGGCTCATCTCCTTCCTGAATGACCGTACCTTTCAAGTCTCTTCGGCTAATGGGCGATCCAAGCCCCTAGCCCTGACCTCAGGTGTTCCACAGGGCTCTATTCTGAGCCCCCTGCTTTTTAACATCTATGCCTGACCATTTGCGGACTTAATAGAGAAATGTGGGCTTACCTTCCTCTCATACGCCGATGACACACAGATTATCTTCTCCTTATCATCGGCCCAGCACCATGACTCCTCTCTGTTGCACCTGGGTCTGAGGAACATTTCCTTATGGATGAATAAACATGCACTTAGGCTAAATGGTGACAAAACCGAGGTCATGGTTCTGGATAACAACGCCACTCTTTGGGGTCCCAGACACTGGCCAGATTCCTTAGGGCCTCTGCCCAGCCCGACCACTAAGGTTAAAAATCTGGGTTTCATTATTGATGATAAACTTTCTTGAAACCACAGGAGTCTAAGGTCACCGCCACCTGCTTCTCAGTCCTTAAATGGCTGCAAAAGATTCTCTGGGTAATTCCCTTAGCTGCTCAAAGAACTGTTATTCAGGTGCTGGTCATATCCAGATTGGACTATGGCAATGTGATGCACCTGGGCATGCGTAAGACCTCGATTCACCATTTGCAGATTGTTCAAAATGTTGCTGCTTAGTTGCTTTTTCGTTTACCTAGGCGTGCCTCAGTCTCCCATCTGCTTCAGGAACTGCACTGGCTCAAGGTCTCTAAACGCATTGCGTTTCAGGCCTTGTTTTATATGTTCAAAGCCAAACATGGCTTAGCGCCTCAATACATTCAGGAACTGGTGACTCCTTATTCGCCAACTCGACTTTTGAGATCTTCAAGCCATGCATTGTTTTCCATACCTAGGTTCTGCCTAACCCATATGAAAGGCCACTCCTTTGCATACCTAGGTCCTAAACTGTGGAATTCTCTGCCTGCCACTCTGAAGAACTGCAATTCCCTACTTGCTTTTTGCAAGAACTTGAAGACCTGGCTATTCTAGCTGTCTGTCTGGGACGCCGTATCTGCTTCTATCCTGTGCGGGAAAACCCCCTGAGGAAGCTGCGTGCATTACAGATTTTTTAAATAAGTACATAAATAAAACCAATACTCAACTCATAGGGGTGGTGATCAGACAGGCACCCCGGCAGGATGCTATAGTCTCTTATCTCATGGAGAAGATTTGCTGGAGCCAAAATATAATCCACTCAAGACTCGGTATGATGTCTATAGGAATAGTATTTGTATTGGCAGAGTTGCAGGGGCATCAGGAACCACATGTCACATAGACCGGTCGCCTGCAACCAGGTAGTCAGTGTGGATCTCTTAGCGTCAGATGTGGGGCTCTTGGAGTCAAGGCCGGGGTCTGCAACTAAATTGAAATCTCCACCCAGTATTAGTGTACCTAAATGTAGTTTATGTAGGGCAGCCAGTAACTCTTGAAGAGTAGTGTTGATCAATGTGGGTGGGATGTATATATTGGCAATGGTCCATGGTTTGCCCTGCGGCTCCCCACTAAGGAGCATCCAGAAGCCCAGAGGGTCATGTTGTATTTGTGTCACCTCAAAGGGTAAGGTACAGAGAAGAAGGATTGCAACCCCCCCCCTTGAGTCTCTAGTATAGCCTGCATGAAAGATCCTAGTACATCCATGTCATCCCAGGAACGGGCAGCGCATGCCTAGGAGATGTGTTTCATGTAACAGTAATACAGCAGGCGTCCACTATTTGGCACGGAGCAGCACCGCGCCCCACTTAACATTATTGTTAATGCCTTGATATTCCAGGTTACTACCTTGCATGAAGTGCATTGCACCTCACTAGTCATGTATGTGGGATGAGTATGGGGCAGTTCTGGATGCCCAAGAAAAGGCTGCAATCCAACAAACAAAATCCACTAACATTGCCAACTCCCTCCACCCCATACTTCTTGAAAGGAAGCATCTGTCGCCCATAACAACAAATGAAAATAGACCAATTATAGAAAGACGTCTTCGAGGGCAAGACTTTGCGCATATTTTGAGAAGGATCAAACCATGGCTGAAGTGTGTATATTTTGTAGAGTGGTACAGTGTCTGAGTCCCTCGGCCCCACCAAGTGGCAGGCTACAGAGTGATCCCTCATCTTGACTGTCGAGTGGGACTAGTCCCAGCACTGGCCTTTGAAGAGGAGGAGTCCCCCCGCCCCATCAGACAGGTGGGGCCCAAGCCCCCAGCATCGATTTCTCCTCTCCTTCGGGGCCAGAGTCCCAAGTTGAGGTCACCCCCCCCCCAGCCTTGCCCGTTCGTGGGCCCTCCAGGGGGGTTGCCTGCTGCTGAGGGGACCCCGCTCCTCAACCCAGTTCCAAGCCGTTTCTGGGGTATCAAAGAAGAGTGATTTTCTTGCGAAAAGAACCTTCAGTTTAGCAGAAAATAACAACATATAGGGGATTGCTCTAAGTTTCTACTTAACCTCCACAAAGGGCCTGCATTGGTACAAGACTCTCGTAGTATAGTCAGGGAACAGATATACTTTGGCAGAGTCACACAACAGTTCTTTTGTTTGTCTAGCAGAGAGCAGGATGAAGTCTCTGCATAATTACAAGGCGCAGGGGCCCTCGGTGGAGGGCGAACTGCCAGGGATCTATGAGCCCTTTCTTGCACAAAGCATGATTACAGGCCCCTCTCAGGGAGCCAGGATCACAGCCAGATGGTAAATAATTGTTCAGGTCTGGCACTATCAGCCCCCTCCGGGGCCCCCACCAGTCAGAGATTATTCCTCCGTGAATGTCACTCCACATCCTCCGCTCATCTCTCCAGACCCGCTGTCAGGTGCTGCAACTGCCGGACCACCTTGCGAAGAGAAGTCACCTCATCCTCCACTGTTGAGACTCAAGTTTTGACCTCTGTTGTGCGGTCTGCAAAGTTTAGCATATCCTGGCAGAGTAGTGAGACCTCAACCACCACCTCCAATCTTGTCCTCCAGCACCAGTTTATTGTTCCTGATCGCTTGTAAAATAAGAGCAGATGTGGTGGCCTCCCCCGTGCTCTCAGTGGGAGGGCTCTGAGTGGGGGTTGTCCCCCTCGCACTCAAGGCTCTGGTGGGACTGGCATAACAGTTGATTTTCCCCTGGACAGGAGTTTGAGATTTGTCCTTGCCCATCATCTATTATGTATTCAAGATCACGGGGGCAAGAGGGCTAACAGCGCTGATAGCATCAGCCGAACCCCGTCCTCCACCTCCAGGCAGTGACAAGTTGCTCTCAACCATGGGAAACACCCCAACTCCAGACCAAGAAGTAGGAAGTAAAGAAAGGAGTATATACTCAGTGGTCTCAAGGGGGAAAAACAGGTGAACAACATCACTCCTCCAGGCCTCACCCCACCAAGGCAGCCATCGGCCAATACCTCATGCGTGCAGCAGGCCGTTTCTGCATACAACAGTGCCACGGGCACCGATGTCTCCTAGAAATGCTGCATGTTCCTCAGTCCTCTCCTTTACAAAGGGGTGAAGGCCGCCCCCTCAATGTTGGGTGTCAGGTGTGGTCCTTCTTGTACACTCAACCACAGGTCCCCATGAGCAAGGTAGGGCCTGGAAGGAGGGAGGCAGGGGCAGCGTCAGGTCCAACCGCGCCCGTCCTACGTGGAGATGAAATGGGCCGCAGCTCCTGGATGATAGCCGGTCCCGATCCGTGCTCTCCCCGTACCGCTCGCCGCTCAGGCTACCTACCGCAAGCAGCAGGGCTCACACGCACCACAGCCCAGCTAGGCCACTCTGTCCATTGACCCCATCCCCCATGTCATGCACGGAGCCAGGAGGGAGCTCTGTCTGGCGATCAGCTCCCCTCAGCGGTGTTTGTATGAGCGTCCCTTGGGCTGGGCCCAGGCTCCACTCCGTCAGTTCATAGAGGAAATCCACCAGCTCCTCCTAGTAGGCAGCTCCATCTCCAGGGACCACAGGGAGAGCCACAGTGGGCAGAGGCTCCAGATCAGCTGTCCAGCCACAGGATTCCCGCAGAATATACATGACAGTGCTCTAAACCTCAGAGCCTCACGTGTGCCATCTTGGGCTTCCAAGCCCCACCTCCCCTGCCTGCTCACAGCTTTGAAGTGGAAGAATCTTCTGGAGTTACCACCCCCCTAAACACAGATGGTTCTGGAATTTCCTTCCTCCCTGCCGGGACTCCAAGGGGTCTGGGGTGACAAAAGGCTAGTGTGAGGTTCCTTGTGTGTGTGTTGAGGCAGCTCCTTTGAAATGTAAATAGGGCAGTGAACAGCTCTGCCCCACACATCCTGGCAGGAAGGCACATCTTTCCAACACCGAGCTCCCCTTTATTTCACTGTCTGGGAAAAATACACAAAGGCTAACTGTTTACATTCATGTGACCCAGGACACAGGCTGCAGGCACCAAATATTCAAGACTAGAAAATGCAAACTTTCTAAAAGTGACATTTTCAGAATGTTGACTTAAAATCCGCCTTTACTATTAAAGAGGATTTAAAATTACAATTCTTTAGATATCAAACATGACATTTCTACCTGATTCCAAACAAAAGTTATCGCTTATTAAAGGTAGTAAGTTAACTCAATGTTATCCTATGGGAGAAGTAGGCCTCACAGTAGTGAAAAACGAATTTAGGAGTTTTTCACAACCAGAACATGTAAAGCTTAAAAGTACATCTCCAACCTTTTAAATGCAATCCACCCTGCCCTATGTGCTGTTAGGGCCTACTTTAGAAGTGACTTCTATGCATTAAAAAAGTAGTTTTATGTCTACCAAGTGGTTTATTTTGCCAGGTCGAGTTGGCAGTTTAAAACTGCACACAGGCTGCAATGTCAGGGTGGCACAATAAGTGCTGCAGGCTCCCTAGTGGCATTTAATTTACAGGACCTAGTTACATATTGCAACACTTTACTGGGGACTTATAAGTAAATTAAATGTGCCGATCAGGTGCAGGACAATTTTACCAGCCTTTAAAGAGTGACCACTTGTACTTTAGCACTGGTCAGCAGTGATAATGGGCACAGAGTCCTAAAACCAAAAAAGATGAATTTCAGCAAACAGGAGGGGTGTAGGTAAAAAGTTTGGGGGAAGGCTGAGAGATCCAATTTTCCCCAATTGGTGAGTTAGAGGAATGTATTAATTTACCTTAAACTAAAGAAAGTGTGAAATTCAAAAAGGTGCAAACACGAGTTACCAAGGTGGGAACTTTTGGTCACTGGAAAAGCATGAGTCTCTCAATTTGTTGTTTTAGTGCATTCATATAGTTTCTCCCTAAACAATTAATGTGTCTTTGATAGTGACAGTGGGATGACAGTTTGCTTGTCTGTTGCATTATTTTCTTGGAAAGTCTGATTGCAAGAATATCCAATGACTCTGTAGCAATGTAGCACATTTAGAATTTGGCTCCTGGAGAGGAGCGGGGTGTGATATGATAGCTGTGGGGGATAGAGACAAGCATATCCCACAAATGAGTCATGAATGTGGAAATTGACATTACTGACTAGACACGGCTGAACACATATGCATTTATTTATTAAACGCTTTTATATGGCATACAAAGCCTGTGAATTATAATGGCACTTTACAATATAACAAGAACAATGGAAGTATTGGCTTACCTAGAATACAGAACAGTATGAGATGAGCATGGTCTGAGCAAAACTGTAATGAGAAGTAACAAAGTGAAAGGAGGAACTCGGGGAAGGACAGAGACAGAACAAACTGGAGAGAATGTGAAGGAGAAACTGATTGAACAAACCAAAAACATGCAGAAGGTAAAGTGTAGAAGAACTAGAAGGTGTAACATGAGGGAGGTTGGGAGAGGCCGAGAAACCAAGGACCATTGTCTGGATGAAGGTGTGTTATTTTGTCATCGTGGTGGTGGTGTTCTCTTGTTAGAGTGTAAGGCGGATGACATTCCAGGGTTGCCAGCTGCTTCTGACACTCTGGTGTGGACTGACGCTGATCCCAGCGCGGGGCACCAAATCATGGTGGTTGAAGATACGTTGTTGGAGGATGTGCTTGTAGGTACTGAGGGAGTGTTTCGGAAATCCCTTGGGTGTTTAAACGGATATGTACACAAGATTTTACTCAAGGAGGGGGCAGAGCCAGTGCAGCATAAACTTAGGAGGGTGCCACCTGCAGTGAGGGATGGGGTCAAGACATTATTGGATGACATGCTCAAGGAAGGTATTATTGAGCCAGTGGAAGTTTCACCATGGAGTTCTCCGGTCGTGATCACTCAGAAGTCCGATGGCCGTTTCAGATTCTGTGTGGACCTCAGGTCTCTAAATAAGGACTTCCTAACTGATGTTTTTTCTCTTCCTAACATTAATGAATTGTTAAGTATGGTGAAGGATGGTAGGTACTTCTCCAAATTGGATCTAGGGAGTGCCTATCATCAGATCAGACTACATGATGATTCTAAGGCTTTGACGACGTTCATTACAACTGAAGGTACTTTTCAGTTCACTCGCATGCTATTTAGTTTGGCGTCGGCTACGAGTGTCTTCCAACGTATGATGGCCAAAGTTTTTGAAGGGGTGAGAGAGGTTGTTTATTTTCAGGATGACATTTTGGTGATGGGGAAGACTGTGGAGGGACATGACACAACTTTGAGGTTGTTGTTAAAAAAATTTGAGGAGTTCGGTCTCACTTTAAATAAGGATAAGTGTGAGTTTTTGTGTAAACAGGTGGAATATCTAGGATATACTATATCCAGTAGTGGAGTGAAGCCCAGGAGATCTCTGTTGGATGCTATTAATAGTGTGTCTGCGCCCACTGAGAAATACCAGCTACGGTCCTTTCTAGCATTGGTTGAGTACTATGCCAAGTTCGTAGACAATTTTGCAGACAAGACAGAAGTGTTGAGAAGATTGTTGCGAAAAAGAAAGAAATTTCGATGGGAAAGAGAACAGCAATTGTGCTTTGATAGTATTAAAGTTGCTATTCGTGATGCAGGGATCTTAGCTTTGTTTGATAACAAGTTGAAGTGTATACTCACTGTTGTTGCCAGTGCTACAGGTTTAGGGGTGGTTCTCTCACAGGTTCATGGGAAAAAAGAGAGGACGGTTGCATTTTCCTCACGTACACTTACTCAGGCTGAGAGGAATTATTCAGTTATAAAACGTGAGGAGCTGGCTGCTGCTTGGGGGGCTGAATATTTCAGGGTGTATTTGTGGGGCTTGTCTTTCATCATGCGCACTGATCATAAGCCCTTGACTAGGATTTTTTCATCATGTGGTGCGGGTAAGGGATCAGCCAGCCTAGCTAGGTTGGCAGCACGCCTGCAGGAATATTCGTAAGTGGTGGAGTTTGTGCAGGGTTGGAGTAATGTTTAAGTAGACTGTTTGTCTAGGTTGGCTTTGCCTTGGGAAACTGTGGACAGTGAGGCAGTCATTAATTTTCAGTCGGAAGGGACGGTAGCCTCTGTGCAGGATTCAGTGGTTAGTAGTTTTGGTGCATTCACCTTGGATCAATGGGAGGATGAAATGGAGGTGGACGAGGTTCTCAAGGAGGTGTTTTGCTTGATTCAACATGGAGCGTAAAGGGCGAGTACACTATCATTGCCTGTGCAGCCATATTTTAAGGTGTTGGATGAGTTATCAGTGTGCGGTCCCAGTGTCATCATGAGAGGGGAACGTTTTATTCCTCCCGTAGGGTTGAGATGTAAGTTATTTGACTTGGTGCATGAGGGCAATTTGGGGCAGGGCTTAACTAGCAAAAGACTCAAAAATGAATTTTGGTGGACAGGTCTTGATGACCAAGTTAAGAGATGGGTGGAGTCTTGTAGTTGTAGGGTAGTAAGATTTAATGAAGACACAACCTGGCGTCAGTCCACACCAGGGTGTCAGAAGCAACTGGCAACCCTGGAATGTCATACGCCTTACTTGGATGACTATGCTGTGTGAATGTGGTGTGTGTTTTATTCTTGTTATCTTTCTTATGTTGTGATACCCTCACTTCTTTTCCAGTGTTTTCTTATGCATTTGATGTTTTCTTTTGTTTTCAAGGGAAGAGGAGAAGATGTGTTATGATGTCATTGTGGTGGTGGTGGTGTTCTCTTCTTAGATTGTAAAGCGGATGACATTCCAGGGTTGCCAGTTGCTTCTGACACCCTGGTGTGGAATGATGCCAGGTTGTGTCTTCATTAAATCTTACCACCCTACAAGCCTGTGTGGTGCAACAGTGTTTCTTTTCCCTCACAACAAGGTGCAAGGAAGCAGGAGAAGGGGCCATGGGTATAGGGAAATAGTCCAGCAGGAGTGCCAAATTCAAACTAGAAAAAATGAACAGGCTCAAGGAAGAATCCAAAAGGAAATGCTAGATAAACTTCTAGGGTGGGGAGTCAAGAGGAGAGTGAGCAAGGAACAGAGAGGAAGTGGGTGGGGCAGATTGGCCCAACAGAGGGGGTGAGGTGCATACAAGTAAAATATGAATTGGCTCAAGGAAGATGCAGAAAGGATAAGCTAAACTAACATCCAGGGTGAGGAGAGTCAAGAAAAAAGTCATTCAAGAAATAGAGGGAGGAACCAGAGGCAGGGTGAGGAGTTTGCCCAACAGAAGGAGTGAGGCAAATTCAAGTTAACATGAACAGGCTCAAACATGAACAGCAGGGAAACGTTAGAATAACATCTAGGTTGGAAAAAGGCAAGGTAAAGTGGTACAGAGAGGTAGAGCAGGGGTGGAAGGAAGTATGCAGAAGGCACCACTTTAGACAACAGCTACCACAACATAAATGTAGACAAGAGGAGGTATTGAGAGAATAACAAAGTCAGAGGGAAGGGCTTGGGGATGAAGAGAGAAAACAAATTAATGAAAGGAATTTAGAAGATTACAGACAGTTGATTGGAAACAGCTAGAGTTTCTTAAGTTAGATGTGGCTTGAAGAGTTGTGTTTTGAGCTGTTTTTTTAAAATGATAAGATGGTGGGTTTAGATCTGAGGATGGTGCGGAACACACAGAACCTAACTATGTGATTCCACCTTGGCGGTATGATTTCATGCAAATCAACTCACCTCATCATATCTCTATAGGGCTGTGGGGATGAACAATACAAGCATCTAGCTTTAGATTCAGTATTAATATGAGCAGGGAGGCATATAAAGCTGCTGTTGTGTGGTCTGATGAATAGAGTCATTGCGCATGCATGTAGGCAATAACCAGTTACATGTAGACAGTCTGCAGATCTTTTGTCGCTTTTCTCTGTCTGATTTGTGCCCTACAATTTTCTATTAAGGTGACTAGTGGATTCCAGGGCTACTCTTGTGCTTACTGCTGTTTTTTACTTTTGATATTATTTTCATCAACATCATTGTGAGGGGGTTCTCAAGGTTAATTCTCATTCTCCTCAGGAATTTGGTCAGGGATTAAGGCGATTTATGTAGGCTCTCCCCAAACTGATTTTTGGAATCAAATAGGCATATGTATATATTGTGCCAAAGACAATATAACAGACAGACTTGAAAAACACAGGGTTTGTTTTTTTGTGGTTTTGAGCTCAAGGTTTGAGAGGGAAAGGTTCTGGCTCAGATTGATTGGGATATTCACTCTGGCTCAGATAGGCTATGAGGATAATGTCCACTCTTTGTATAGTTACTTCTCCCCCCCCCCCTGTCTAACATTGGTCCTGGTCACAGTGGATGGCAAAGGTGTGCAATGTCTCTAGGTAATTTTCCATGTATGGAAGGAGCTATGATATCCTAAGGACCTTTCTCTTTCTGATGGTAAGTTTAAATGAAACCCTTTTACAGGGTATCGGAATCACCCAGTAGTGTTCAGATGTGCTATTCTTTACGTTCAGTATCAGGCTCCTTTTGATTAGGCAGGGGCAGTTCTAGGCTTGGGCAACATTTCACTACTTTACCTATGTGAAATATGCAGAATTTCCCTAAAAATTACATGTCTTTCTTGAAATACGGTTGGACGTCATTCACATGACAACTGTATGTGTGGTATGCTCTCACATACAAAAGTCCCCCAAGTTATCTGCCAGAATGTATTTCCCTTATTAGTCCTAAATCAACAAGAGGATTGTTGCTCATGTACAGTGCTTAATTTGCAAAATATTAAGTGCCAGGGCTCTGACCAGGAGGCCACTGCAGCTTGCTCCACCCATCACCCTTGTCTTGCTGCCAAAACAACTACTAACCATCTCTCTTGCTTGTAAATGTGACAGTTCAGATTATTCCAGGTCCCCAAAGCTAAAGGAATGGCTGGGGAGGCAGGTATTGGCAATTTTTAATGTATATTGTTTTCCTAACCAACTGTTATACTGCTCATCGCTAAATTACATCAGCAGCGCCACCTTGTGGCAGACTGCCCTAAGTGTAGTGCTGACAATTAGGTGCCGGTGCTAAGCACCGGAAACCAATTAAGTGCCGGTGCTCAGCACCGGAAAGCACCGGCTCAAATTAAGCACTGCTCATGCAGCACATGCTGCCAAAGCACACCTTACAGTTCATAGTTCCCGCAAAACATTTTCTGCATGAACTAATCTCCGCATGTGAAAGTTATGTGATAAAGCATAAGAGGGAGAAAGCAAACATTTTTATAAAATATGACAAATCCCATTAATAAGGACTTATACTCGCTTAACAAAAAGTTTGCATTATTTTGAGACTGCACATATGTTTCTCCTCAGAGTGGACTCACTGGATTCCCTGAAATCAGTGATCTGCAAAAGTCTCCAGATTCAGATGTGAAACCATGATTTAGGCTAAGATCCTTGTTTGACTACAAAGTTATTCAAAATCTTTATAGTTCAACTGTATTCTTCAGTTGTTCTAACACTGTATGGGCAATTGAAAGCTCTCTCAGAAAAGAAGTCTTTTTCAGATGCACAGTGTTGCCAGTGACCTCTTTCTGCCCTCAGTGTTCATTATATTTTATGCTGAATAGTGGCATTTGGAGGTTTCACATAATTGTGATCTCCTTAGTTTAACATTTCAATGGAGCCGTGAGGCCTCTGGATATTTCTCTGTATTGGATTGCGAGGATGATGTTGGCTTTCCAGTGCCTCGGATTCCCTGGTTGTTCATTGTGGCATAGGCATCTGGAGCTCAATTTATGTCTAGAGTCGGACTTCCCTTGGTGATTGCCTTTGTTGTCCAACTTAGATTGTTCCTTAATCCATCTAGAAAATAGAGCCTACATTTTGAATCTTCGTCAGTGTGTCCTCTTTGAACTGTGAAGCTCTGAAATTATTGCTAGATCCATTTTAACATTCTGCAAGGACAAACATCATTTGTATCAACCTCATTTGGCAGATGTTGAGTTAGACCTGTCAGCCTTATGGTGGTCTTCCCCCAGACTTTTTGCCTCCCTCCTCCATTTTTGCTGGTCTTGTTTTTGCTGGCCTCAGGACTCTGCACACTTGACCACGGCTAACCAGTGCTAAAGTGCATGTGCTCACTGCTTAAAACATGGTAACATTGGCTTATCCCCACTTGGCATATTTAATTTTCTGGTAAATCCCTACTAACGTGGCACTACATGTGCCCAGGGCCGGTAAATTAAATGCTACTAGTGGGCCTGCAGCACTGATTGTGCCACCCTCTTAATTAGCCCTTTAAACATGTCTCAGGCTTGCCATTGCAGCCTGTATGTACAGTTATTAAACTGCCATTTCGACCTGGCAAAGTAAACCTTTTGCCAGGCTCAAATCTTCCTTTTAAATACATATAAGTCACCCCTAGGGTAGGCCCTGGGTAGCCCACAGGGCAGGGTGCAGTGCATTTAAAAGTGGGACACATAATTTTAAGTTTTACCTGTCCTGGTAGTGAAAAACTCTTACATTGGTTTTTCACTACTGCAAGGCTTACCTCTCCCATAGACTAACATTGGAGTTTCCTTATTACATTTAATACACTGCAATTTCAAAATGGGAGCAGGTAACCAGTTCATGTTAGGTGTCTTTGGAATTGTAATGAAAAATCCTAACTTAAAAGTTGGCATTTTCCTGCCTTGGCCCTTTAGTGCCTGTAGCCTGTACCTGGGTCACATGACTGGCTGTAGTTGACAGTTGAGCTTTGTGTATTCCTCCTAAACAGCCATACACAATAGAGAGGTTAGGTGTGCCTGGATGGGCCATCACTGGCAGGATGGGAGGGTGGAGCTAAGCACAGACCGACTTACACTTGAATAGGATGTGCCCTGCCTCTACACAAAAGGCTACATACCCCTGTATAGTTATTCTGGAGTCAGGACAGGGAAGGCAAGATGCCTAGAGACTTCAAAGGGAAACGTCTAGAAGCTTCTCCCCCACGTCAAAGGCACAACTGGGTATAAATATGGGACCTCAGAAACCACCACTTCAGTACACCCTTGGAACTGTGTATACTCTGCCAGGAAGAAGGACTGCAGAGCTACTGAAGACTGCCACTCTGCCAGACTGCTACCCTGCTGGACTACTGCCATGCTTTGTTGTTACACTACTGGGCTGGCCTGCTGCCCTTTAGCCTGGGTGAGAAGGAGTGGACCTACATCTCTTGAACCCAGAACCCCAGAGTGACTCCAAGGGCTAGTTGGCTGGTCTCCTGACTATAGCCTCAGGGACAGAAGGCTCCAACAACCTTGATACAATACCTGGCCTCTGCCATTTGCAGGTCTACCATGCCAAATGGTGCCACACCAGTCCTGGACGCCTTGGAAATGGACCTAAGGTGGTCTGCCAGCTTCTGTGGATCCAGCTGAACTAACACATCTCCTCTGCCTACCAGGCTCAACCCCAAGCAGAACTGACATATCGCCCCTGCTGCGTGAATCGGAACCATTGCAAAGACCCGCATCACATCACAGCCCATCATTGCATCAGACCAGCTGCTGTGCGACGCATCCTCAACACAGGCCCTCATATACCTCATTGATGGCAGCTCGATGATGACACCGAACTCTGCATCTCAGCCTCACAGCTTCTCTAAACTAACGCATTGCCCCGACCGCATGACTTATCCTCTATTCCGGACCTTGCATCCATAACACTTGTCGACGCGATTTTCACCGATGATGCAGCAGGACCTCATACTGCAGCCTTGCAGTATCTCGGAACGAAGCATCACTACGACTGTGTGACACATTTTGCCGCAGATCCTCGCAAACCAGGATTTAAGGTAGTCAGTTCAGCAAGCCTAATTGGATCTCTGTATTTGGGCCGGTCTCCATTGTGGTCAGCCTAAACTTGTGACTTTGTCCCGGTCCGGCGTGACCAGACATCCACAGTTGGCGCTATACGCCTTTTGGAGCTATTTTTACAAAAATCTTTAAAATTTAATATCTCCAGTTCTACTATTTGGATTTTTGTCGTTTTGGTCTTGTTTTATTCATTAGAAATTACTCTATATTTCTAACTCGGTTGTGGGCCCCTTTTGTAGTGTATTATCACTGCATTACTGTTTGAAGTGTTGTACAAATACTTTACACATTGCCACTGAGTAAAGCCCGCCTGCTCTGTGCCAAGCTACCCGAGAGTCGAGCACAGGTTAATTTAGGGATAGCTTGTGACTTCATCCTGAGAAGAATTGTGGCTACTACTTGAGTAGGGTTTCACCCCCCTCAAGCAGTAACACAATTTCTTACATGTCGCTTGTCTTCTACTAGTTCTTCTACCTTGCTTCTTGGCCAGGCCATGATCTGTAGGAAGGCATAACAGCTGACACATATGGTGCTATCGAATGTACAAATTGTTCTTTACCAGTAATCTGTATTTCTCAGAGTTCAAGACTTTACCATCACAGTCACCTGATTCCCTTCTCTCTAAAAGCCTAATGTAGAGCCTGAAATTCAGGAGGTGACTGCTTAAGTCTGCGTTCTTCTAAACAAGACTCCTTATTGAGCACTTTGGGCTATTATCAGTAGTTCAAGCATTTTGGAAAAAGTACAAGAACTTGCCCTGGCAAAATTCATTAAAAAAATGAATTGCAACTCATAGAATTTATTTAGAGTATCACCATTATATTCGAGCTGGCAGATGCTGCTAAACCTATAAATAAATACCAGCATTTGTAAAGCTCACAGCTACCTCCGGAGAGGTGTCCCGGCGCTGGGGGCCCTCTGGAAGATTAAGCGAGCTATTGCCCAGAGTCACATGGTGTAGCCCGCCGGCACCGGGGATTGAACGGTGAACCCCGTGGTCCAGAGTCAGGCACCCTAGCCGCTGTGCCACACCCCTTCCTTACAACCTTACAACTGATGCTCATGTAATGCCTCATAGAATTGCTTCCTAACCCGAAGAACCAATTTATACACCTGTTTTTGTGTTACCATGTTCACATTTGCATGGGAAAGTACCAACAGCTAAAAGCTTGTGGGAACTATTTCTGCTAAAACTAGAGAAAGTTTTGTTACTGCTCAGCTCCTACAGGGATTAACTTTGCTCAAATCGAATCGATTTGGATTTTTTAGAAAAAAGATTTGATTTTGGTCCTGATTATGAGTGACCCATAATTAGTGAAAACATCTACATCACCTAGTACACACCATTGCTACAGGGAGAGGTATTTAGTGGATCCAGCAATTCTAACTAAAATGGGAAAATACCCGTGTGTTTTTACATCAAAATCCACATCTACTGGATTTTGCCAGACACTTTTGGTAGGTGTCCCCAGATGAAATTATCCTGGAGGAAAATGCAGGTGTGAAGAAAGGACCGCAATACATAGCATTCTGATATTCGACAGATTACTCGTTCTAAGGCCTAATACATATGTTCATGAAACTATAAGTGATGTCGAGCTATAAGAAGATTTGTAGACACCTCAGTGAAAATGTAATACTACCCGGTCCAAATTGCAGGACTTTGATTGCACAGCATCTGTGATTTACCTAAGTAACAAAAACTGTCAGAAATTCTCCCTCAGTAATGTTCATGATGGGGTAATCATTCTACAAGTCTGTGTGAATTGCTGGGAGTGCAGAAATGTATGCCCACTAGGGACAGGAAAGCTCCATCTCTGCATGTCCTTTCAAAATCTGCTAATACTGTGAGACCTGCGGTCGCAGTAGTAAATAATGTCCCATCATGAAAGGGTGTAGTTCCAGAATATCATTGCCAGAATATCTTCTGTCATACATATCATGTCCTAAGTGAAGTTTACAGAAATATTGCCCCATTGGAGTTAATAATTGAAAATCTACACCTAGCAAGTTAATATTTTCGAAAAAAATAGTTTAGGAGACAATGTTTGTGTCAGATGATATTTATATCCCCTGTATTCTGAAACACAACCCATGACAGAGATATTGGGATAACGTGCAGTCAAAAAACCAGATTGGAGCTGCACCACAACAGATCAGAAAAGTCCATGAAGGATTATCAATGGAAATTGAAGAAACATAATTCAATGAAGAAAGTTGCTGCTAATGCAAGATGTACGATGTTTCTCTTCTTTATTATTCAATTCATACAAAACCATCAGCCAATGCGTTTCGTCCTTTTACATAGGACTTCTTCAGGGCACTATCAATATGTGGCAACAGCCCATCCACTGGGTTGTGACCTAGTTCCAAGAAATATCTTGCACCAAAATCATAGCTTGGTATCTATTTCTAAGCTTCAGGCAAGTAATTCCCTGAGGCGGACAGTGATGCAAGGAGACACTCAGGCGTGTCCTAAGGTGCACTAGCTAGGGTGGATAGTCTCCATCATGATGTGCTAGTCCTTTTTGCACTTATGCGCTTATTACCGGTCCATGGCTATCATACCACGTGCTCTTCTAACTCCTATATAATTTGGCATTGGATCACACTGGACGATCTCAACAAGCTCAACTTGAATTACTTGTCTGAAGCTTAGAAATAGATACCAAGCTATGATTTTGGTGCAAGATATTTAATGGAACTAGGTCACAATCCAGTGGATGGGCTGTTGCCACATATTGATAGTGCCTTGAAGAAGTCCTAGGTAAAAGGACGAAACGCTTTGGCTGATGGTTTTGTATGAATTGAATAATAAAGAAGAGAAACATCGTACATCTTGCATTAGCAGCGACTTTCTTCATTGAATTATGTTTCTTCAATTTCCATTGATAATCCTTCATGGACTTTTCTGATCTGTTGTGGTGCAGCTCCAATCTGGTTTTTTGTTCTATATCCCCTTAGGAGGGGAAGTGCTTCTGGACAGGCGGCACATTTGGGAATTTGCACATAAAACTGTTTTGTTTCTGATATTTATTGGTAATTTATGGTACAGGTGCTGCACATGTTTGTTATGGTCCACTGTCCGCATCTCGAGTTTCTGATAACGTGCAGTCGTTCACAGTGGCGGGTAAAAAAAATAAATGTACACTTACCTTCTGCTGCCCGCCGCCGCCTTGGTGATCCTCTGCTTCTGTGCCTCGGTGCTCCTGTGCTCCCGGCACTGCAGTTCCAGTGGGCACAGGCTATCAGACTCCCACCCAATCCTGACGCTGTTCTCACGCTATTACTCGTCAGGAGAGTAGCGCTGGGATTGGTCTGAGTGGGCTGGTACAACACTCAGTTAGGGCCTGGGAGCCTGTGCCTGTCTCCACCCAGCTGTGCAACACAGCTCGGGTTGGAGACATGTAGGTGCCCATGTCATTTTGGCCATCCTAAGACGGCCGGCCAAATGGACATGCGCACTTACAGTGCCCACCGCTCCTTCTCCATGGCTGCTGCTGACATTGGATGGCTCCGTCATGACCTAGACTCAGCGGACTCTGCCAACTCGACTGAGTCAGTGAAAAACAAAATGATAATAAAATTGTTTTATTATCATTTTATGTTTTATCTGCTGCTTTTCAGTAGTGGGGCAACGCTCCTCCGCCATAACGGAGGAGCTGCCCCTGGTCGTCCATGGGAGTGCTACCTGCTTTCTTCTATCTGTCTTTCAAACAGCGGAAGCTGTCTCTCATGGACCACTCATACTTTGAGAATGGTTAAAGAAATGACAAGGGCAGTCAGCAATCACTGAATATCGTACAGCCGCAGGAGCCTTCGTAATGCATAACCTTGTGATAAAAATTGAAAAGGGGAAAACTTATGTGCCATCCCCTTTGCCTTGCACAGTGGCCAACGACCATATCCATTGGTTAAAGTAAATCATAAAAAACAAAAATAATTCACTGAAAAACAGCTTTGGTAAGGAGAAGATATAGTTCATTTCTGATATCAGAGCATATCATGTGACTTAAAAAATATATAAATTCGCCATGAAAACTGCCAATGAAAGGGAATTACAGCCAGCATCCTCAAACTGCACTAGCTTTGGTTAATTGCACAAACATACCTTCTTCCAATGTGCTACTCATGACTTCTTGTATGACATCACATATGGCATTGCAAGTGAAGTCCTTAATTGGATCTATGCTGACCAGCGCATTTGACAATGTTCTAAACCCACCCAGGTCAGGTGCCATGTATCCTTCCAGTAACATGGGCTTCAACACGTTTCCTCTGTTTTTCTACCGAGAAGTATTAATTAGGTTAAGGTTTTCAGCACACACAAGATCATTCATTACCAAATGTCAAATAGAATGTCCATTTTCGCAATAGCAAAGTAATGCCCCATTCATTTTCTTTCCGTGATGCTGGCTTGCTAAATAAATCACACAACGTGAATGTTCTGTAGGAAATGATGTGGTAGCCGGGAGTGTGGTTTGTTTCTTAAATTATGAAGATTTTATTCATTTTTGTCAATTTGTCTGAGCACTACTTTATAGCATACATATTTTTTTAAATAGCAAAAAGAAATTACATTTTTACCGCATGAAAAGACAAGTTTATGGTCCAGCTTCCTTAATATTTTTTTACAGTTGGTCTATTCTGGCAGGTAATTTCGACAAAAAGATGATGCCTGCTATTAGTTTTGGAATCCAAGCGATTTTTCAGCCCTCCAGTGACATCCTATCATGAACATGTTTACATGCGTCATTTTACTGCATGGACTACCAAGGACATTAATCTGAAATAAATCACTATTTTTGTTCCTGTGCAGAGGCTGCAGATCGTCGGCTCAGTTAGGCTCTGTGGCCGGCAATGACAGGCTAAATGGTAGATATAAAACGGATATCCGTGCGGTCCTCATCGGCTACATTCTGTCAACATTTTGGAACATTGAGGGTACCAAGGTTCGCTAAACTTGGAAATCAGAGAGTTGTGGTTCTTTTTAGGACTAGCTAGCTCCTAAGAAACACCATCTCTTCTATATTCATGCGGCTTGATGCATTCTGCAAGTGAGTGGCTAAAATTGGCAGCAAACAAATTGTTCCATTACTAGCCTGACATATGGGGAGGCATGCAGCGGTCCATGGAACCACAAAAATCCCCGTACAGAGAGCCCAGTGGTTAATTTGTACAAAAAATAAGTGCCACCCCAGTCCTGGACCCCTTGGAAGTGGACCTAAGGTGGTCTGCAAGTTGGAAGGCAAAGAAGGCGGGATAGACGTATTTGCACTCTCTTTGTGATGCGGAATGATATTTTATAAATGCTTTTCAACTGCTATAGTGGCCGAAAGAACACGTTACCGTCTGCACTTGTAATTTTGTAGCCATTTCCAAAGTGGAAGTTGTCTTTGACAGGAAAGTAACGCAAAACTACAGGGCTCCCTGGCAATGTTATGAGGGACCCTTAAGTCACCCTTAAGTCACCCATATCTCACAGATATTCTTTGACATTGAGGCTGAAAGGTTGAGCGGCCCCCTAAAGAGTTGCCTCCCTTGTTCCACAGGGGCCTACTCCCCTGCAAGGACATTTTCCAGAGGGGCCGACCAACATATCCAGAAGGTCGCTGTTGACGCCAAAAGACCACGTCTAAAGCCTGACTCCTTAACGTAAAATAGGGTTAACTTGATTAAGTCTGACATTGGGCGGAAGTATATGATGTATGTAAACCTCTTTTGACAACCTGGAGACTGGTGAAGGATCTTCAACTGGATGTTTCTACGCAGATCAAGACTCTTGGAGATAGAGTTCAAGCCCTTGAAGACTTTTGCCAAAATGCTTGTCAACTTCCTCTTTGTTCTCAGTTATATCAAGCTACACAAGTTACTGGCTCATCCTCTCTTGTGAATGTAAATTCCTGTTTTATTCCTACTGATCAGTTATTGCATCAGCCGTTCCTCACATGTCTCTACATTCAAAACCTTCGAAACCCGTTCAAGAGCCTAGTCCTATAAACCTCTCAGTCTGCCAGTCTAAAGGGTAAAATGGCTACGACTCAGGAATGTGTGGATCATTTGCAACTACACTGAGTGTATGCCTTCTGATATCATATTACAAGGTGTTCCACCTGTGAACTCGTGTGTGCACGAAGATTGTCAGGGTTTGAAAAATAAAGTTGTTCATTGGTGCAAGTTAAACGCAGGTGGGTCTTTCGATCTAGCTGATTAGATCCTTATGGTTAAGATAGTGGGCTTGCTTGGTTTTTCTCCTAAAACGTCAAGGGGTGATTGTGTAGTAGTGAACTTTATAAACCCATGTTTGGTAAGTCGATTACTTCATAGGACCATTTAGTGAATGGCCCAGGTAAGATCCGAGCTTTTCTATTGGGCTTCTTTTATCGACCATCTTCCCTACCAGTTAGGATGTCTGGATTGGATTCTAACCTGGTCCCTCAGCCTATTACCCCTTTTGTTCATGAAAAATGATATGCAGTACTTTCTTATATGTCGGATGTCTATTGACTGGCCACGCCTCTGGATCCTGCTACACTTCTCCCACTTATTACTACCCCCTGTTGCTGGTTTGGAGATTTGTAGAGGAGAGGCAAAGAATTTAACTATTGCCTAAGATGTTGTCATTAGGCCTGGTTGCCTTCACTTCCTGTCATGAAATATAGAGGGGTTCAGCAAGAAGCTGGACAATGAGGACTGATTGCAACTGATCAAGAACCATAATATTGTATGTTGTCAAGAGACCTTGGGCCTTGAAGCTTTCTAACCTTTAGTGGACTTGCTCCCTTCATGGCGCAGCTCCGCCTGGTAGCTGCTGCTGCCCCCGTTGCTGCTGCTGACCCGCTGGTCAGGTGTTTAAGGCCCTCCTCCACCCGCAGGCTCCTGCCTGCGCCTCATCCCTGGTGATCTAGTTGCAGAGCATCTCTGCTCTGCTGCTAAAGCTACCCCTCTGTTTTCTGCTTTTCTTCTCTGTTTTTGCCTTTTTTTCTGCTCTTTTTTGATTCTGCCTCTGCCTTTATTCTGGTTTTTTTCTTTGCCTTCCCTTTGCCTTTATTCTCCTTTTTTCAATGCCGTCGCCCCAGCCGCTGCGATCCCCACAGACCGCTCCCCTCCAGTGACCCTTCCCATGTTTTTCTGCCTCCCAGCTGTTCAGCCCCCTCAGCACCACTTAATGGTGGCCGCGCAAAGGGCACACAAAATGCAAGCTGAAGGAGTGCCAAAGGCAAGCTCGTCTGCGTCCGTCTGTGCCTGGATCGCGCCCAGCGCCAGGGACCCTGGTTCTCGTACTTCCACCACTATGACGCCAGCACCCTCCTTGCCCTCAACTCAGGATGCCATGCCGCCTGCCACATCACATCGCCAAATATGACCCAAGGACCCTTCGCCTGCTGGAACTGCAGCCACACCTTCACCCACATCAACATGCCAGCTCCTCTTGCCACCCAGCCGACCAACAGTGCACTCGACCGGCTCAACTGCATCCTCCTCAACGTGCGATCCCTTCACAAACACCCCACAAAAAATCTGGTACCTCCTCGATGCTGCCTCTCCAGACATCGTCTTCTTCATGGAAACCTGGACCAACCCCTGTTCTGGACCGGACATCGCCATTGCCATCCCCGACGACGAAAAAATCACCTGCAAGGACTGCGATGACCGATCAGGAGGAGGCATTGCCATCATCCACAAGAACCCCCTCCGCCTGACCATACACTCAAACGACCCAATGACCACCATGGAGCACCTGCACTTCCAGATCCAGACCAACCCCAACACCTCCCTCCACGGCACCCTCATCTACAGGTCCCCCGGCGCCTGCCCACCCTTCACGGACACCCTCGTAGACCTCATCGCATCCCAGGCTCTCGCATCCACTGATTACATCCTACTCGGAGACCTCAACTTCCACTTGGACAACCCCAGTGACCAGAACACTGCATCCCTACTGGAGAACCTCGCCAACATTGGACTCAAGCAGCTAGTCACTGCATGGACCCACACAGCCGGACACACGTTCACCCCCATTTTCTCCACCAGCGGGAACTTCATCTACAGCCACGCCACCGAACTCCTCTGGACCAACCACCACTGTGTACATCTCGCCTTCGCCATGCCCATTGCACACCACCACCCTCATATCCTCCCGGTTGGAGCTGGAACAAGGCCACCGAAGAACGTCTCATTGACTTCCTCAGCACGACCACTCTGCCAACACCAACAGACGCTAACACCGCAGCGCGCAACCTTTACCGCTGGATCTCCGACTGTGCTGATACTCCTCAAGAAGACACCAGGCAAGCAACACTCCAAGAAAGCCAGCTGGTTCACTCTCGCCTTCCATGAGTCCAGTTGCACCTGCAGACGACTCGAGAAGAGATGGAAGAACAACAAAACCCCAGAAACCCATGCAACCTTCAAAGCCGCTGTCAACGCACACCACCTTTCCTCAAAACCACAAAAAAGGCCTTCCAAGACAGAATCAACGCCAATGCACACAACAGCAAAGAACTCTTCGCCATCATCAAGGAGTTCGCCAGGCCCAACAGCGAGACCACAGATGTCCTATCCTCCCAAGCCCTCTGCAACAAACTCGGCACCTTCTTCCACCACAAGATCAGGCAGATCTATGACAGCTTTGACACCCAAGACACTGCCACTACGCCCTCCAGCACCACACGCAACCATGCTGCACCCCAACAGATCATGCTCAACTGGACTCCGCTCACCACAGATGACACACTCGAGACTTTGAAGAGCATCCACTCAGGAGCCCCATCGGATCCTTGCCCGTACCACATCTTCCATACAGTAGCTGCCTCCATCTCCTCACAGCTTCACGGCACCATCAACTGCTCCATCGAAACCGCCACCTTCCTCAATGACTGGAAACGCACCGAAATCAACCCCCTGCTGAAGAAACAATCTGCTGACCCGACAGACCTCAAGAACTTCAGACCCATCTCCCTCCTTCCCTTCCCAGCCAAGGTCATGGAGAAGGTCATCAACGCCCAACTCTCTGAGTTCATCGAAGCGAACCATGTCCTGGACACCTCCTAATTCGGCTTCTGAAGCAACCACAGCACCGAGACCACACTCTTTGCCGCCACCGACCACATCCGCTGCCTCCTTGACCGGGGCAAAACCACAGCCCTCATCCTACTGGACCTCTCGGCAGCCTTCGACACCATCTCCCACCTCACCCTAATCACGAGTCTCCATGACGCCAGAATCAGTAACAAGGCACTGGACTGGATCCCTCCTTTCTGACCGGCCGAACAAAGTGAGTCAGATCACCCCAGTTCCTCTCAGAACCTACAGAGATCAGCTGCAGAGTGCCCCAGAGCTCCTCCCTGAGCCCAACCCTCTTCAACGTCTACATGACCCCCCTCGCAGCCATCGTCAGAAGCCACGGACTCAACATCATCTCCTACGCAGACGACAACCAGCTGATCATCTCCCGCACCAACTAACCCACAGCCGCCAGAATCAAATTTCACAATGGAATGAAGGCCGTTGCTACCTGGATGAAAGGCAGTGGCCTCAAGCTCAACTCAGACAAGACCGAAGTACTTATCCTGGGATCCACTCCCTCAGCCTGAGACAACTCCTGGTGGACTGCTGCACTAGGAACCTCTCCCACCCCTACAGACCACGCACGCAACCTCGGCTTCATACAGGACTTATGCTCACAATGAACCGCCAAATCAACTCAGTATACTTATCCTGCTTCCACATGCTCCGCCTGCTTTGAAAGACATTCAGATGACTTCCCACAGAATCCAGAAAGACATCACCAGCAGACTTGACTACAGCAATGCACTCTACGCCAGCGTCACCCAGAAACAGCTAAGGAAACTACAGAACGTCCAAAACGCCGCAGCCAGACTGGTCCTCGACATCCCCACTGCAGCCACTTGACACAACACCTCAGACAACTTCACTGGCTCCCAATCAACAAGAGTATCACCTTGAAGCTCGGCACTGATGCCTACAAGGCTCTCCACGATGCAGGACCAGAATATCTGAACCACCGCCTCGCTTGCCACACACCCGCCAGACAACTTCGCTCCATCCAACTTGCCCTGGCCTCCATCTCACAGATCCAAAAGACCAGAACCGGAGGAAGATCCTTCTCCTACCTCGCAGCTAAGACCTGGAGCACCCTGCCCCTCCACCCCAGGCAATCTGCGTCATTTACCCAATTCAGGAAGGACCTCAAGATCTGGTTCTTCGACTGAACCTCCACACCCAGACGGATCAGCAGCCCCCCCCTTCAGTGTCTTGAGGCCTTCACGGGTGAGTAGCTGCCCTATACAAACCCCTGATTGATTGATTGATTGATTGATTGATTGATTCTATGTTAACGGTTTTCAATAGTTTTGTGTAGCAGCTACGCTCACTACATCATACAGATTGAAAGGAGGTTTAGGGATCCCTATTGCTATGAGAATTAGCAATTTAAATGAAGAGCTGCTGTGTACTCACTGTTGCCAAATTCTTTGATTGTTATTTCCTGGTTCTTTGCATGTCCTGCTAAGTCATTTTTATTTTAATTATTTTACTAATCACCCTATTGACCTAATTGCTGAATTGGATCATTTTATAATAGATTATTTCGAGAGTCACCCAGATAGGGAGGCTATTATCTGGATGGGTGATTTTAACATTCCTAGTTGTCTCCTTGAGGGAGATCATGTCTGTAGGGTTACTGACTGGCAAGGGAAAACTTTAACACACACACACACACTCACACGTGCACACGCACACACACACACACGCACACACACACGCACACACACGCACGCACACACACCATACATGGCCATGCTGAATCAGATTATTGTTAAACAAAACTTACTCTTTAGTTCTGATTTTTTCAAGAAAGCTGATGTCTATCCCCCAACCTTTATAGGTAAAGGCAAGGGCTCCAAAATACATTTTATTCTGCTGTCACCGGATATAACCCCATATATTCAGGATTCATTTATCCTCTTCTCCAGTATCAGTGATCATAACCCCATTGCTGCCAGCGTAAAATGTTCTCAGGTCAAAACGCAGCCTAGCCATTCCCTTGATCTAAAGCTTACCAAAAACAAAGACATTCATATCAAGCGGAAAAATGTAGATCATGCCAAATTTCTGGAAAACGTAATTACTAAAAAACAAGTTGAAGTTATGTGTTGTTTATCTGAGGAGACAAAGGCATGTGATGTCCTGGGGAGCTTTGATGGTCTTTGTAAGTCGGCAGCTAGTATTTTGGTCACTAGAAAAACTCAAAAGGATCTCCACCCGTATAAATGGTTCAACACAGCTGTACGGCTGCTTTGAAACAGTTAAAAATGGTATCCAATGTGTCACTTTGTAATATTGAGGACGTTAGACAGGCAAGGATTAATTATAAGGGTACTCTAGATAAGAGGAAAATGAGATAAGGAGGCAGGCTTGGGATGATTTGCAAACCACCTCTGAACTCAGGGACTCTAGGGTTTTTTGGGAAGTCCTAAGCCGACGTTTTTTTGTTAGACATGAACCAGCCCATAATAGAATGTCATATTCCTGATGAGGAGTGGGCTTGTCATTTTTCTAACATTTTTGGCCAGGATCATATACCCAAGCGACAGTGGTTATAGCACCTCCATCTCCTGATAATATATTAGCCCCAAGTAACTCTGTAGAAGTGTGCACAGTAGAAAGAGCTAACTCAAAGTCCCCCGCTGGAAAGGCGCCAGGGCCAGATGGGGTTCCCATAGATGTTTTTAAACAGAATTCTACATTTTGGGCAACCATGTTAGCAAGATTGTTTATGCTGTGATAAGAGGTGATATCCCAAATTCCCAGAAATGGTCTACCATCGTTCCAATATTTAAAAAGAGGGAAAGAAGGCAGCCAACTTGTTACCAACTTTTTTCTCTTTTGTACTCTTTTGTTATGATCTTAGGGAAAGTAGTTTTCTAAAAGTTGGAAGACTGGGCAGAGGAAAATATTTTTTTCAAAGAAGTTCAATATAGCTTTTGCCCAGGGGTTGGTACAGTTGAGCAAACCCTAAAGTTTCTCCTGGTATCAGGGAAATATGTTTAAGCTAGGGCCGGTGCCCTTCACATGGCATTTTTGGACCTCTCCAGTGCATTTAACCTGGTTGATAGGTCCAAGTTATGGGATATGATGGGTAAGGCAGGTATTGATCATGCGTTGATTGACATTTTGAAGCGCTTGCACTGGCGAACGACTACCCAGCTTTGTTTTGGTTTAACCAGCAAATGTACTCTCCCTCTTAACTCTAGTAGAGGTGTCAGACAAGGTTGCATTTTAACCCCTTTTTCATTTCTTTTTTACGTTAACTCCCTCGAATCAGAGCTGACTACCAGAGGTAAGGTTTTACCTATGGTTGGGAGCCACTTAGCCCCCGTTTTACTTCACATTTACTTTACGCGGTTGCAGCAGTTTTAATTGCTCATGCTGCAAATGGGTTACAGAAGTCATATATAATGATCTGCAGTTCGCACACGCAAACATAATATAGGTGTGTTGGACTTGGCCCTGCTTGCAGGGTCATCCCTAAACTTTTTGGCCTTCCCCCTAGTCTTTTTCCTGACATAAGGTTGGTGGTTTCAGGACTCTGGGCACTTTAGCGCTGGTTAGCAGTGCAAAGTGCGTGTGCTTTCTGCCTTCCATAGGCTTACATTAGGAACTCCCCCCCTTATGGGATATCACCCCATGGTAGAAAATATGTATGCCATGTTTGGTATGTGTGAGATGGAAATATTAAATGCTGCGCAATGGTGTGCACAGATTTATTTTCACCATTGTGGAAATGCCACTTTTGAACCTTGGCATTTCGGTGTGCTGTGTGCCTGCCTTGTGTAAGGCTGGCTCCGCCCCCTGGGGTGTGTCTGTCTCCCAGACCCCAGCTCAGGAAGGGAGGAGGGAAGTCTGGCAGGCAGGGTGCTCTACACCTCCCCCAAAACCAGTTGGGACCGGTTTCCCCAGAGACCCTTCCAGAAGCTTCTGGCCCTTTCTAGTAGGTGGGGTGAGGGGTGTATATATAGAGGAGCTGAGACTCCATGTGGGTGTGCTTGGACTTTGACTTGGAGGGGACACTCTACCAGGAGGTACCGCCACAAGGGCCTGCGTGCTGGCCCCTGTGCCCATCTGTACCCCTCTGCTGTCCACAGGACCAGTGAGAGACCTTTGCTGGAGTGAAGACTGCTGTGCCAGGAGGAGTGCCACATTATGGGGGTTGACTGTTCCTGTTCTGATGAGCTGCCCACTGCCTGCTGATCTTGCCCAACATTGCCTGTCTGCTCCCCTGGCCCCTAGCGCCTCGTGGGCGCTACTTTATTGTGTGGGACCCTGAATCTTTGCCAGCTACCTAGCGTCTCATGAGCGCTGCATCTAAAAGCTGCCCAGGAAGAGAGGAGCTGGTGTCCTGCAGCGCGCTGCTGAGGAATCCACGTGCCCCGAGGGAATCCCGGAGTGTGGGATTCCCCCTGTGTCCTGCCCCATCGCGGGTGCCCACCCCGCATTGTGGTGCCAGAGGATCGGGCGCCACCCCGTCTTTATATTTCATTCAGCAGCGGGAGCCCACCCCGCGTGCTGCCAGGGAGAGCTGCTTATTTTAAAATACGGCGAGAGCCTACCCCGCGTCTTGCCGACTTTTGCGGGTGCTCACCCCGCAGTTGTCTTTTGTTTGCGCGGGTGCCCACCCCGCTTGGTACTTTAACTTAGGAGGGAGCCTACCCCTCATGGCCGCCAGGAATCACCGCCGCGACCCGAGCAGCCGAAAAAGAGCCACCGCCGAAAGGAGCGCCGCCGGAAAGGAAGTCAGGCATCCTGAAGCCTGATAGTGGGCGGGCCCACCTGCGAGTGCGGAAGCAGGAAGAGCGGGGAGTCGGGTGGGACGAGCCGACGGAGACCGCGCTCCTTGTCCGACTCCCGCCACAGCCGCCCAGCGCTTCACGGCCGTCCCATCCAAGTCCCGGTCCCAGGAAGGGGGACCGGGCGAAAGGAGACAGGCGGCACAGCATCGGAGGCAAGGCAGGGATCCCGTGAGGTGAGGAGAGCCCCGCGTGCAGCCTATCAGCTGGCCAGGAGTCCCGGCCCGAGGAGATGTCCGGAGCCTGCCCCGAGAGCTGGTGAGTGGGGCTCATTGGGGAACTGGTGGTGGAGGGGGCAACGGGGCACATTGTCGGTGCCCGCCCCCCCCTGGTGGTCCTTCTAAGAGGACCAGAGTGGTCGTGCTTTGTTTTCCCAGCTGCCCCGCCTGGCAGTGGGCAGCTGCAACGTGCGGCCACCTTTGCTTTGGAGTCCGCGTGGGGCTCCAGCGTGGACTGGGCCACAGTGTCCCGTGGGCTGCACAGCGGCGCCGCAGTTGCGGGGCCTGCTGCAACATTTTTGGGGGCAGAACTATTTTTAGAACCCCAAGGTGGGTCTCCAGTGCCCTGCTGCTCATTTTTGGACCGCAGCTGCGACGTGGGGGCTACAGCAGTATTAATTTCAGAGGGACTCCAATGTGAACAGTGCTTTGTCGGCCCTAAGTCCACAGCTGCACCGCAGGAGCGGGCAGCTGCAACGTTGGACAAACCTTTCTTTTAGAGTCCCAGAGTTGGGGCTTACCAGGCGCAGTGGCGCCGAGAGCTAATCTGCAACGTTGGGGACACTTATCTTGTGTTCAGCTTTTACCTAAGGTCTACATTGCTGAGTTTGGGACTAATGTATTCACGCTCATGCGGTTAGGCCCAATATGCCTTATGCAGACGTGATATATAATGTATTTCACGGCCTAATGTATTCATGCTCAGGATGAGGCCTAAGGGGATGCCTAATGTGATGATGCCTACCGTCATGCCATGATGTTTTAGGGTTATGCCACTGCTAATAGGTTATGCCTCTATGCTCACATGTTTGCGCCTCATGCTCCTGGGATTAGACCTAAGGCTAAGAAGTTTATGCCTAATGTTGCATTTATGCTGGTGGTCATGCCTAATGTAATTCAATGTCTAAGGCCGTTATAGAGTGTACATGGGGTTACTGTGATTTTTCCTAAATGGCATGCTAATGATGGTGCCTAATGCTTTTCCCCAATGCTCACACTGCTGGTTTCCTGCATAATGTGCCTGATCTAATGTGTCTCCGGCCTAATGAGAATACATAATATATGTTTCTATGCCTAATGAGATGTTGAGGGGTTTTCGGTTCAGGCCTGCTCACACAGTGATTTATGCCTATCGTGATACATTGCTAAGTTCATGATCTAGCCAGTAGGTACTGGCTGTTATACCTCTATTGCTGATGGTTTTGCAGTTACTGTTTGTACTTGGTGATGGTTCTGGCAGCGACCTGATTGGCGCTGCCTTGTACATAATCCCCTGTAAATTGCTACCTGGTGCCGGTTGGCACAGTGTATATGTATCTGTGATGGTTCTATAATGTGTTTTACCTAATACACAAGTTATCTTTATATAACCTGGTGTGGAGTCTCTTCTGTAGTGTGCCTAGTGTGTCGCCTGTGAGTGTGTGCTGCGCAGACGCTTTACACATTGCTCCTAAGTTTAGCCTACCCACTCCGCGCCAAGCTACCCCGTTTCTAACAAGGTGGTAAACCGATAACCAAGGTGCAGAATTTTAATTATCTTGGGGTTGTGCTGGAGGATAATTTGAGATGGGACAAGCTCTTGAGTCAGTGAGCTTGCAAATTTTCTGGGGCAGTTAAAGCAATTTTCATATTTTCAAGAAAACTGGGCCATAAGCCAATAAAGGAGTAAATACTGGTGTACAACAGTAAATACCTAACCTTGGGCACATACGGTGACGGCGTTTTGGGCTACTCCTCTCCAGGAAGCTTGAAAATTATAGAGAACTTGTTGCTGTGTAGGGTCCTGGCATCTCCCAAGAGTACTGCCTGTTTTATTGTCCATGTGGAACTTTAGCTAGCCTTTTTGGAGGACATAGTTAAGGTTGTGCCCCTTCTCCTTTGGCTCAATATCTGGCGTTCCCTGCACTCCAAATTCTCTCGAATCGTTTTTGAAGATTGTATTAAGTTAAACCACATGGATTCCATCCCCTGGTTAGTTTATGTCAAGAGAACTTTTACCGATCTTGGTTTACCAAATTTGTTTCATTCACCTAATGAAATTGATAACAACTCAAACAATTTGGTGAAATCATTTTTTTACAAACACAGAAACCAAGCTAGATTTTAAAATAGTTTAGCTATGAAGTTGGTCAGTCGTTTTCTGGAAATAAAACCTAGAGAAGGGATGGAAATATATTTATTGTGGATAGAGAACCCCAAATATAGATTTTATCTGACCCGTTTTAGATTAGGCACCTTGCATTTTCTAGTAGCTTTCCCCCAGCAGGGCACCTGGTTTTCTACTTTACCTTGTTGCCCCTGCGATACTTCCAAGCAATCGCTTGCCCATTTTATGTTATTCTGAGGTTTTTATACATGTCCTAGAAAGCAGTTTTTACGTCCACTATTGCACCTATTTGGACTTAGATCATATCTTTTAAGCTTGTAACTTTTACAGCACCTTTCCTCTTAGTGTACTTGCCTTGTCATTATTAGTTTTATCCATCAAGCAATGGGATAAGATGAGAAATGGACCGCCAAAATTTTCGAGAGCTTTGAGCCTTTTATATTATGTATTCCTGATTTGAGCCAGCTGGTCTATTGTGCTTATTCCGAGTAGGTTTGCTTAAATTGTTTTTCCTGTGCATTGCGCAATATAAAGTGATTTGGTAATGTGTTATATGAAATTGCCTTTTGTTTTTTGAATTATGTGCATTTTAACTTTCTGTGATATTATATTGCTTATTGGACGTATGTAGCTGTACTTGTTGTTGATGTTTTATCTTTTTATGGCTATAAGCTGAATACAAGTATTTGACTGACTGACATCAGAAAATAGATTTTGCTATAAAATAAACAATCACATAATGCCTCTTAAAAACTTAAAACTTAAGTGATATTGTTTTGAAAACTGAAAAACACTCAAATTTGCCCGTTAGTGTGGCTTATGCAAGCATAACTGCCTCCAAATGCACAGCTCATGACATTATGCCTAATATCACAGATGAGAAACAGCCATTACAACATGGCTGTTACCAGGCATAGCCTTTACCACAAGTGTGTTGCAACATGTATACCATTACCACTCACAGCCTTTCCACGCATTTTTGTACAGCACATATGCCTTAACCACAAATTACTTTTTAAAGGTATGAATGGTACACGTATATGCGTGGTACTGTTGGTAAGGGAATATGTGTAGTAAAGGTGGTGAAGGCCTATGTGTGGCAATCAGCGTTGTTAGAGGAAACGAAGAGACCCCTCCGCTTCCTCTTTATGACC
Source organism: Calotriton arnoldi (assembly GCA_963921515.1). Lineage (NCBI taxonomy): Eukaryota > Metazoa > Chordata > Amphibia > Caudata > Salamandridae > Calotriton > Calotriton arnoldi. Next base: position 32,100 of record CAWUFW010023415.1, read on the forward strand.
TGCACCGCGCCTCAGCCTTAAAGAGCTGCCTCGTCATCATGAGGTAAGGGAAATTGGGCGTGGGGTACGACTTTAGGTCTTTGGCCTGGGGGTGTTTTTCTTTTAAGGACTAGGGGCCAGAGGGTGGTCGTGCCGGTAACCAGTTTTAGGGCTCAGGGCAGGGGTCAGTTTTTTTTTTACAAAGGGCTGGGGGCCATGGAGGGGAGGTTGTGCCAGGGTCAAGTTTTAGGGTTCAGGGCAGGGACCGGGTATTTTTTAAAAGAGCAGGGTGCCTGGGGATGGGGGGTCCGGGTTTAGGGCTCAGGGCTGAGATGAGGGAAAATCTTTACCAAGCATATGCCTTTAACATTCATGTTTTTACAATAAAATTCATTTAAAAGGCATTTGTGGTAAAGGCATAATCATTGTAAAAAAAATGTGTGATAAATGTTATGCGTGGTAATGGCATTTGCGTTATAATGCATGTGTGTAACGGCATGCGTTGCAATGGAATGCGTTGTTCCTTCATATATCCATCACAGATGGCATCACAAATGTCATCATCTTTGGCATCATGCGCGGTCTGGTGACTTAGTGGACTAATGCATCCACTGTAGGGGCCTGTGTTCATCCTCATGGTCACAAGTTCAAATCCCGGCAGGTCCACCCAGCTTCTCATCCTTCTGAGGTCAATAAAATGAGTACCATTGAGTTGGGTAACAGTAAACATTTGTTATTCAGCTCCAAGATACCCTTCTGGGTGAACATGCGCTTTACCTGTTATGTTATCTCTGGTGACCGGGCACTTTATCAAATGCCAGATGACATTCGAAAGCTTCCTGACACCCTATCAGATAAGAAGCTTAAGATCGTTCTGCAGCAACATGTGGACCCAGAGCAGCTGACATCATCCACTCATATAAACATTGGATGGAAGAGGATCAGGCAGTGCACAGCAATCCTTGTTCTTTGACAAATGATATACATATATTCTATATCCCTTCTACACCTACACCTTTCATAACTCACATATGCAAAGCAGAGAAATCAATTTAAAAAAGAGATGAAGAAGGATGTGGCAAGCAGAAAATACAGTACCACGTGACTAAATGGAAATCAAACGGAAAATGTAATTTAAAAGATGGTGGAAAAGGTGATTGCATTGGCTGAGTTCTAGCCTTGGGCCTATCTGAGTAAAGAGTCCTGAACTTTTTTGTTGTGCTGTACTGTAAAGTGTTATGATAATATATCTGCACTCTCCCATAAGCTGTGGGCTCAATCATTATTCTTTCCTGCATGCATAGTATTCATAGGTGCACATGATGTACAAAACTGTGATGCACTTGTGCAGTGTGTGCAGCGGGAGCAGCACCTAACTAGAGAACTGACTTTATCGTTTCTCGAGTCTCCTCTGAAAGCAAGAAAAGGAGAAAAATGGTCTGAAGTGATCTAGCCTTAGCTTCAGAGGAAACATTAAAGAACTAAGCACTAGCAAAGACTGGTCTACCCCGTGAGTGTGAAACTAAAACTCTGACCACCTCCGTAGAGCAAGTAAACAACATTATCCACAAGTCTTGTTTGCTGACAACGAAAATGCAGCCTTAAATGCCAAGGAATTGTTGACTATTGTGGACATGTTTTTAAAATGAAACTATTTTTAAATCTTTTAGATTTTCTTTAACTTATTCTCAAGTATCCAAGGGTGCAGCAGCTTCACAGACGCTGTTATCTATGCTGTCCATCTAAATTTTGAAAGTAGTACTGTAGCCTTCCAAATTATGTCTAAGAGGATGTTTAGTGCTAGCGAGTGTATTTGCAGCAACCTTTATTATTCAGATATGCACATACACAAATGACATCAGAAATCATATTGAACTCTGTTTTTCAAAATCAAACTCCCAAAATGGCAGCTTGCTTTTAAGAAACAAAAGAGCAATGGCTTTGACACACAAAGAGTTCTCGCTGTGCATCCAGATCATATTTTTCCTTGTGCATCGGGTCATTGTTTGATTTCCCTGCTTGTGTTAGCCATGCTGTTGGAAATGGATCTTTCTGCAGGGTCATTCCCAGACTTTTTGCCTTCCTCCTCCCCTTTTTGCTGAATTAGTTTTTGCTGGCTTTAGGACTCGTGGCTAACCAATGCTAAAGTGCACGTGCTCTCTACTTAAAACATGGTAACATTGGCTTATCCACAACTGTAGTCCTGCCAAGTACCATGCAGCAGGTGTTAGACTAACGCTGTTTGGTGCTGGTGGGGGCATCACCGCACAAAAATGCATTAGTCACGCATTTACAGAGCTCCCCAACACACTGGGGGATTATGAGAGGTGCTCCCTGTTTAAATAAAAGCAGCCTGCGTGGGCAATTCCTGCCCTATTTACAGCTTAATTCTTGCATCTGAGGCACTCGCACATTGCCATGGTGACCCTAGCCAATTTTTTGGACTTCAATAAGACACATTGTTTCAGCGCTGCGCCGTAAAAACAATGTGCTTTGGCGTCCCACCCCTGAGTTATGTACGTGTGCCACTGTTTCATTTATCTGGCTGCAGGAGGCTTTATTGTGCCAGAGCCTCAGAGGGGTCTCCTAAATCATAAACTGTTAAGCGCCAACCCCACTCAGCCTCCGGCGCCACTGCAGTTAATTTGTCCAACCTGATCTGTGACATGAGGGTGGGGTTGGGCCCTAGCACGATCTGGATTCCGGAGAGAGAGCGGGTTAAAACCTGTGACCTTCATGTTTGCAACCAGCTCCCGAACCAAACTGAATCCACCAGCAGCACCCTGCCTCTAGGTAAACTAATTCAATCAATCAATCAATCAGTGCATTTGTAGAGCGCACTACTCACCCGTGAGGGTCTCAAGGCGCTAGGGGGGGGCAGTGCTGCTACTGCTCGAACAGCCAGGTCTTGAGAAGTCTTCTGAAGGTCAGCAGGTCCTGGGTCTGTCGTAGGTGGATGGGGAGGGTGTTCCATGTCTTGGCGGCGAGGTGGGAGAATGATCTGCTGCTGGTGGTTGTTCGGCGGATGCGTGGAACGGTGGCGAGGGCGAGGTCGGTGGAGCAAAGCTGGCGGTTCGGGGTGTAGAAGGTGAGTCGTTTGTTGAGGTATGCTGGTCCGGCGTTGTGGAGTGCTTTGTGAGCTTGGGTGAGGAGCTTGAAGGTGATCCTCTTGTTGACGGGGAGCCAGTGCAGGTCTCTCAGGTGGGCAGTGATGTGGCTGTGGCGGGGGATGTCGAGGATGAGGCGTGCAGAGGCGTTCTGTATGCGTTGAAGTCTTTTCTGGAGTTTGGCCGTGGTTCCCGCGTAGAGGGCGTTGCCGTAGTCCAGCCTGCTGCTGACGAGGGCCTGGGTGACTGTCCTTCTGGTTCCGCTGGGGATCCATCTGTAGATCTTGTGAAGCATGCAGAGGGTGTTGAAGCAGGAGGAGGAGATGGCGTTGACTTGCTGGGTCATTGATAGTGATGAGTCCAGGATGAACCCCAGGTTGCGTGCGTGGTCGGTGGGTGTCGGTGCAGCTCCCAGCGTGGCCGGCCACCAGGAGTCGTCCCAGGCAGATGGGGTGGAGCCGAGGATGAGGACCTCCGTCTTGTCTGAGTTCAGTTTCAGGCGACTGTTCTTCATCCATTCGGCGACGGCCTTCATTCCTTCGTGGAGGTTGGTTTTGGCGGTGGTGAGGTCCTTGGTGAGGGAGAGGATCAGCTGGGTGTCGTCGGTGTACGAGACGATGTTGAGGTCGTGTGATCGGACGATGTTGGCGAGCGGTGCCATGTAGACGTTAAAGAGGGTTGGGCTGAGGGATGATCCTTGGGGTATGCCGCAGGTGATCTTGGTGGCTTCGGATCGGAATGGGGGAGGCGGACTCTCTGGGTTCTGCCGGTGAGGAAGGAGGTGATCCAGTCCAGGGCTTTGTCGCGGATCCCCGCGTCATGGAGGCGTGTGCGAAGGGTGTGGTGGCAGACGGTGTCGAAGGCGGCCGAGAGGTCCAGAAGGATGAGGGCCACGGTTTCGCCTTTGTCCAGCAGGGTCCTGATGTCGTCGGTGGCAGCGATGAGGGCGGTTTCGGTACTGTGGTTGCTGCGGAATCTGGATTGGGACGAGTCCAGGGTGTTGTTCTCCTCGAGGAAGTGGGTCAGTTGCCTGTTGACAATCTTCTCGATGACTTTCGCCGGGAACGGGAGCAGGGAGATGGGCCGGAAGTTCTTGAGGTCCTTTGGGTCTGCCTTGGGTTTCTTGAGTAGGGCGTTGACGTCGGCGTGTTTCCAGCTCTCCGGGAAGGTGGCGGTCTCGAAGGAACTGTTGAGGATCTTCCGGAGATGGGGTGCGATGATGGAGCTTGCTTTGTTGAAGATGTGGTGGGGGCAGGGGTCGGATGGCGAGGCGGAGCGGATTGTGTTCATGATTTTGATGGTGTCGTCGTCGTTGACGTGGTTCCAGGAGAGCAGGAGGCCGGTGTTGCTGGGGGGCGGTGAGTTTGAGGTGTCGGCGGTTGTCGGGGGGGTCTGGGTGTTGAAGCTGTCGTGGATGTCTGCGATCTTGCGGTGGAAGAAGGTGGCTAGAGAGTCGCAGAGGTCTTGTGACGGCGGGATGTCGTTGGAGCTGGAGCTGGGGTTGGCGAGTTCCTTCACGATGTTGAAGAGCTCTTTGCTGTTGTGCGCGTTGTTGTTGATGCGTTCCTTGAAGGAGCTCCTTTTGGCGGTTCGGATGAGTTGGTGGTGCTTGCGGCTGGCGTTCTTGAGGGCAGCATGGTTGTCCGGTGTCTGTTCGTGGCGCCACTTCTTCTCGAGTCTTCGGCAGGTCTGCTTGGATGCCTGGAGGTCGGTGGTGACCCACCTGGCCCTTCTTTCGGTGCGTCTGTTTGATGGTTTCTTGATCGGGGCAAGAGTGTTGGCGCAGTCGTCAATCCATTGTCTGAGGTTGCGGGCGGCTGTGTCGGTGTCGGTGGGGTTGGTTGGTGGGTCACGGGTGAGGGTGGTGATTAGCTGATCTTCGGTGACCTTGTTCCAGCTGCGGTGGGGGATTCGTTGAGGGAGGTTGTGCGTGGTGTGTTTCTCGAAGGAGAAATGGATGCAGCGGTGGTCGGTCTAGTGGAGTTCGGTGGTGTGGCTGAAGGTGACTTGGTTGCTTGCTGAAAAGATGGGGTCGAGCGTGTGTCTGGCGGAGTGGGTGGGAGTCGTGACAAGCTGTTTGAGTCCGAGGTTGGCGAGGTTGTCGAGCAGGGTGGTTGAGTTGCTGTCGTCGGCGTTCTCGAGGTGAAAGTTCAGGTCTCCGAGGAGGATGTAGTCTGTGGAGGCCAGAGCGTGCGAGCTGACGACGTCTGTGATGGAGCCGCTAAACTGTGGCCGGGGTCCAGGGGTCTGTAGACGAGGGTTCCTCTGAGGGTGGTGTTGGGATCGATGTGGATCTGGAAGTGCAGGTGTTCGGCAGTGCTGAGGGTGTCTTCGGTGCTGGTCGAGATTCTGAGGGTGTTCCTGTGGACGATGGCGATTCCTCCTCCCGGTCTGTTGGTGCGGTCCCTGCGGGTGATCTTGTAGCCATCCGGGATGGCTATGGCAATGTCGGGCGCCGATGAGGGGTTCATCCAGGTCTCCGTCAGGAAGGCGACGTCCGGGGAGGATGAGTCGAGCAGGTCCCAGAGTTCGACGGCGTGCTTGTGGACTGAGCGGGTGTTGAGAAGTATGCATCTGAGATGGTTGTGGCCTGCCCTGGTGGGAGGGGCAGGACGTGCAGGTGTTCGCTGGCTGGTGAAGCTGCAGTTTCGGCAGGTGAAGGGTCCGTGGGTGAGCTTCGGAGTGGCCTGGAAGCAGGTGGATGATCGGCCGGAGTTGAGTGCGTGGAGGAGGTTGGCGTCGTAGCGGCATCAGGTGTCATGGCGCTCGCGGGGCCAGGGGGTCTGGCGCTGGGCGCGGTCCAGGCATGGATGGGCACAGACGGGATTGCCTTAGGAGCGCCTTCGGCGCGCCAGCGGCCGCACAGCGGGCGCCATTAAGAAGGGGAGGTGGGAGGGAGGAGCAGCTGGGAGGCGGGTGCGGGGAGCGAATGGGCGAGCGGGGGGCGGGGCCGCAGGGGACGCAGCGGCGGGAAGGGGAGGAATGCAGAATACAACGAGCAATAAGCAAGGAAGCAATAAAGCAAATTAAAGCAAATAGAGGTGAAATACAGTGAAAAAGTGAAATGTGGAGAAAAGCGGCAGATAGGCGGAAGGGGGAAAACAGAGCAGAGGACTGGCGCAAACGTCTCGGCAGCAGCGAGGGCGGGAGCACGGGCACAATCTGGTGGAGCTGTGCGGCGTGGTGAGCGACCTGCCTGTAAACAGGGTCAAGGGTCGCTCAGCAAAAATGCCACATTTTACTTTACATTGCACTCCATAATTTGCATTTGTTAGATATTGTTTAAATCCGTAATGTTTTTTTCCATGCTGCTTGTGCTCACATCACTTGTGCTAACCTGTAGACTGTTGTGTATGTGTGTGGCAGAGTTATACACAGCGCTATCTCCGGGACATATCTCAGGCAGATCGCCTCTGGCGAGACCTGCCACCCTGCGCTGAAGCTGTTGTGCAAACCCGTTATTGTAGGCAAAGACAAGAGACATTGGCTGACTCAAGGTAATGGAGCCACTCCCATGTTTCGGACAGCCCCATGCCACTCTCACCACACAGCATTGGGGTTGGTGTGAGAGAGAAGTAAAACATGCATCGATTCGCGCTTGGGAACTTTTTTGGACCTTTGTTTCACAGTGGTACAGTACCCCAGAGTGACACATTATTGGGAAATCCAAACCCTTAAAACAATTTTGACCTTTATCTTATGTGCATTTCAACAGGTACACAACATTCTTGGTAGAAAATTACTGCTACGAAGAAAACTTTATTGGATCAGGAAGCAGCAAACTGAGGTATCGAAAGGTTTTAATGAAAACATTGAATACAATTGTTTTCTATGATTTGTTATTAGGTGCTCGTGTTTAATTCTGGGATTATTTGTTTTCTGTTTGGCCCAGCAAAATGGTTTTATGGTTGCACATGTTCCCTTATAGAACAGACGTATTTATGTCTGGAATCCATTTACCTAAGGTTATCAACACGGTCAAATAGGTCATTTTTCGTGAGTACAGAGCATAGGACACTCTAATACTGAGAAACATATTTTTCTCCCAGACACTCCATTCCAATATGGTTGACTCTTTTTGATCATCATTCACAAGAGGAAGTCCTGTTTCTATCTCCAAACAGTGAGCTCATAAGTTGCAAGGTCTCCTAGCAGGGAGTTTGTAATTGGACACGTGAGTTTGAGGAGATATAAGCCTACTTGTTGGGCAAGCACAGAGGACACTCCAATGCTGAGAAACGTATTCCACCCCTAGACACTCCATTCCAATATGGCCGATGCTTTTTGATACATCAAACACATGAGACAAGTCCTGTTTCTGTCTCCAAATAGGGAGTTCATAAGTAGCAAGGCCTCCTAGCAGGAACTTTGTATTTGGACACAGGAGTTTGAGGAAATAGCTTGAAGCCTACTTGTTGGGCGAGTACAGAGGACACCAATGCTGAAAAATGTATTTCATCCCTAGACACTCCATTTCAATATGACCAACACTTTTTGATACATCAGACACCTGAAACAAGTCCTGTTTCTTTCTCCAAACAGGGAAATAACTTGAAGCCTACTTGTTGGGGTAAGTGAACCCTGAGTTGAAGAGTCAGTTTCCGGATACCACCCATGAACTGGTGGGAGGTGGAGTGGAAAAACTACTGCACCCCACTTTTAGAAACCAGAGAGGTCGGAGATGCCTGGTTGGCCTGGGGCCTGGCTCGGGACATTTCCAGCTGTCAGTGGCCTCTGTTAGTTGTTGTCCCTGTGGACGGAGTTTTCCCTTGGTTGGGGACAGAAGTCAGACCCAAGGGGTTGAATGGGCCATATCACTTTGTTGGCCATGGTGGTACTGTCTGCCTACTGGGATACATCTGTGAGCTAATTAAGGCTAGGTGCTGCACAGATGGGGTCCACAGGTGAGGAGAAGGGTTCCACATGGGTAAATTCAGTACCCAGGATAGTATAGACAAAGGTATCCAACTGAATTCAGTGAGGGGTAGAACTGACAAGTGCCCCTGTAGTTGTGGGCCAAGCAGGGAAGTCCATCAAGGTATTGATTAGTATACCCTGGCTTTAGGCTGGATTGAGGTTGAGTTGGAAATGGGCCTTGCTACAGGATCACCCCCAAATTTTTTGCCTTCCTCCTCCCTGTTTTGTGAAATTCGTTTTTGTTGGCTTTAGGACTCTACGCACTTTACCACTGCTAACCAATGCTAAAGTGCAAATGCTCTCGACCTAAAACATAGTAACATTTGCTTATCCACAATTGGCATATTTAATTTACTTCTAAGTCCCTAGTAAAGCGCACTACACGTGCTCAGGGCGTGCAAATTAAATGCTACTAGTGGGCCTGCAGCTCTGATTGTGCCACCCACTTAAATATCCCTCTTAATATGTATCAGGCCTGCTATTGCTGGCATTAAAAAATTGAATTGAACATTAAAGAATTGGATTGATCATTAAAGAATTGGATTGACGTTAAAGAATTGGATTGAGTGCAATGAAATAGTCCCAATGGAACAAGGGGGTTTCAAGCGCAGACATTCAACAATTGATCCATGCTTCAGCTTGTGGGCCCTGGTGCAAAAGACGAAGGAAACAACAGGGAGTTTGTTCTGTTGTTTTTCGATTTTACCTTGGCTTTTGATTTGGTAGATTGCAGTATACTCTGAGCTAAATTACGACAACAGTATATTCCCCTAAATTTATTGGCAGTCTTGCAGGAACTACTACTCTCAGAATTGTGCTCAAATTGGGCTTGATTTGGACGGGGCCCTGTCAGAAAGAATACCCTTAGGAAATTTGTTAAGGCATGGCTGCGTCTTGACCCTTACGTTGTTCTCCTTGTTGCTTGCAGATCTTCGGAGTCTGCTCGCTGCTACCCAGTAATTTTCATGGAAAATTGGAGGCAGACATGTGCCATGCCTCCAAAAATTGTCGAAAATAACACAGGGAAGGGATTCTAGTTTTTGAGTACATATACAAAGTATAACATTATGGCCTGGATAGAATACATAAGGAAATTGCTAAACAACTTTCATCTTTTCCTTAAAGTTGTATCTCTTTTTGGATTTGAGGAAAGGCCAGGGAGCAACAATAAACAATAGGAAACCGGTGGAACAACGGTCTATTATGAGTATTCTCCCTAAATGGTGGAGCGAAGGAGATATAGCACAACAAACTTCAATGAAATGATACTATGAAACATAAAATGTGCACAAATGAAACAGAGGTAAAGTACCAGTAGATATGAATTAATGTGTTTAATTAGTACCCACAAGCACAAATAACTCCTTGAATATTCAATTGATTGTTTTGTTTTCTAAAAAAAAGAGATATATGTGTTATAGTTAATCCATCGGAGATTGGACAAAGGCCAATCCAGACCTATACTTGAATTTCGCCATAATAAAATGGAAAGGTACATGTCTCATCTTATTTAAGTAGGTTCTTGGGGGAATGGCTCGAGTTAAGATGAATGTAAGTCATATAAATAGCCCCATTATAAGGCCCTATGGGCAGTATAAATTTGGGTGTGATATTAACCCTGTATATGCCCTGAGAATCTATTAATATGTATGACGTAGATGGATCAAGAAAATATAAAATCATAAATACAATTTTATTAATCATTGTGAAGTTCTAAATTGGGACACAGGATATAGCCAAAGGTTCGCACTGAAGAGAATAAGGAAAAGTGTAACATTGATTTTGTAAGAAGTCAATATTATATACTAATGAGGTTTTTTGTAATTTTTGTCTCCTTTAGTTTTAATGGTCACATATGTGGTTTGCATATATTTGAATTTGTCCTGATGAAGGCGGGAATTGAATCTTAATACCGCCGAAACACCCTGTCGACAGTAATTTTTCAAAAAAATTAGGACTTGAAGAAATCTTTCTTTTTTAAGATTGAAAATGTTTTTTAACTGTGATTTTATCTGTACTATGTTTTGAAAACTGGTATGTGACTGTATCGATTTTAGGATTGGAGGAATGGTCAATGAAGTTGGTATATTGAATGTATTTTTGATTGCCTTTAGTTTTTACCCATAAAAAGTACAAGTACATTTTTCCTGTCTATGCAGACTTATTATATATATTCAATTGCATATTCACATATTAGGATTGTAAATTAACTTTTTAGTATTTATGCAAATAAACTATCTTGATACAATATATGAGACATTTTCTTTTCTTTTCCTTCCTTGTTTAATCATATTTAGCAGGTTAATGTGAGATTGTAATTCTCTTCATTGCATACTTATTGGAGGATTATTGGATATTGAAAAGCTATAGCACAAAAGGGAATTTGTTTTGCTGAATTGTGGTAGAGTGAGCCCACAGGCCCTTGGACAAGCTTCCTCCCCCTGGGGCACCAGAGTGTTCATTGATCACCAAAATACTAAACCTCAGAGGCAGGTACGCTATCCTCAGAGAGGCCCGTGGACTCCCTGACCTTCGGTGTCATAGCACATGCATAATGCTCTTCCCCGACCATACCAGGTCAGTCCAACAACACCATTGCTCCTTCACTTAAGTTAAGCAAAAGCTCTGAGCATTCAATCTCAAATATATCCTCCTCTTCCCTGCGAAACTGAAGGTACTCTTCAACTCCAAGTTCTATCTCTTTGAAACCCCTGATCAGGCCTGAGAGTGGGCTTAGGAAAGATACTTGCGGGTGCCACTGGACCACACAAACTCTGGCGGTGGTACACACAGAGGTGCTGCAGGGCAGTTATTGAAGCCACAGAGAAAGAAGTGAACCTGTTACTACAGGCCTTGGGCCCAAGGCGGCGGCGGGCTGGCCATCCTCCTCTGGATCAGAACCCCCTGTTTCTGCGGTGGTGGAGGGCACCAGACAGCTCCAGGATGCTTTGAAGGGTCCTGACTGGAGAGGGGTGAATCCCACGGTCGAACATACTTGAATGCTTGCTGCTGATGGGGGAGAGGGGGGCAGTTATTGTGCCCAGAGCCAGGGCCTGATATTCACTGTGACTCTATAACATGCTTGTGTTGTCTAACTCCGGCATTATATCCTTCTTGGAGGAGGTCCTCATAGATTGTCTATGACTCTTACATGTTCCTTTTCTTTCTGTTCTTTCCATTTTCCTATATTGATGCCAAGTTTGGGCGACAGATGCTTCGTGGGGGGAAATATTGGGTGGGGGGAGTTCGGGCGTCCAAGGGAATGGTTTATTGCACTGTGTTTTGATTTGTTGTGATAGGTCCACCTATATGTATTTCTGCACTTGCACCGCATCCCACAAGTAGCCCGTCCATAGTCCCGGGGTGGGTGATGCCCCTCCCACCTCCTCCCGGGTTGGAATCTGTTTACAATATGCTACCACAACTATGACTGTGATGCATGCATTCAAATTGATGTCCTGGAATGTGAATGGCATGCTGGACCGCATCAAGCGCACCACTGTTCTGCGCTATGCCAAATGCTACCAGCATGCTGTTCTGTTGCTGCAGGAGACCCATTTGCTAGGAACCAAATGCCCATTTCTCCAGCACTACGGCTGCGACAGGGTGTATCACTCAGGGTTTACCAGGGATTCACGGGGTGGCCATCTTGATACACAGGGGATTCCCTGAGCGATCACTAACATCCACACTGACCCCCAGGGCAGATATATTGGGCTGGAGGGCCTCCTTCAAGGTCACCACTATAATTTTCTCTCACTATATATACCCAACCAGGCACCCATAGCCACACTGTCCCTGCTGACCAATCTGCTTGCTAACCTGGCAATGGACATAACCATTGTGGGCGTTGAGTTTAACACAGTGCTCAGCTCGGAGCTGGAAGGGACTGGCCCCCCTATCCAGGGACGCACATAATGTGCATGTCAATTGGCGGCCTGGGTGGACGTGCTGGGGCTTTGCAATGTGTGGAGGGTCTGGCACCCTTGTGACCATGCATATACACAAACCTCAATAAAGAAAAAAACAGGAGAAAACCCGTTAACCCAGTCGAGACCCGAGTAATAGTGTATAAACAAGAAACAATGTCTCAACCGGTAATCATTTAGAAGACAAATACATTTCCAAAGAAACAAATCAATATGAGAGAAACGGTAAAAAGGGAGACCACAAAGGAATTGTAAAGAGGAGGTAAATCTTATTTTGGGATGCAAGTAGTTATGTCAGCACTACATTACAGTATATGCATATGTAACCCAATAGTAGGTGTGCACATCCGTGCTCGTGAAGGTAAACGGCGCAGTGACACAAGGCAAGGTGAAGAAACAGTCTAAATGGTGCAAAAATACAGTTGAATTTGGGGTCGCGAAAAACAGTTAGCAATTAATTTTACAAAGTGGGATTCGACTGTTTAAAGAGACCACAGTAACGTCCAGAATTGCGCTGAAGGGTCGACGGCGTTTCGACCCGTACAATTTCAGGTCATCATCAGGACCGGGTCACGTTAATAAGGTAAGTGCTGAGGCGGTAGTGTAGGGTCCAAGAGAGAAGAATGAATCGACTCCGGAAGAGGCAGGCTGGCTCTGGGTAGGGTGCGAAGACCCAGGGGTGTAGGAATGAATCAAGTCGGGGTACACAGCTGATATCAATCAAGGCACATGTATTCCAAGGCATACACAGTAATTGCGTGACGAGCACAAGTCTCCTGGTATGGATGGGCAGTGCCAGTTTGTTGAGATCCGCGATGTGCATGGGTGGACATCAACTGTAAAGAAACTAATCCGAAGGTGGAGACTGCTAGGTCGGAGCGGTTCACGGTACGACTGGACCATGACCGTATGAACGGACCCAGGCGCACTTCATTTGCCCTTGGCACCCAGACGTTTGCTGAGCCTTGCCTTCACACTGGATGCAGGTGAACCATCCCGACCTAGCAGTCTGTTACGTAGCCCAGGCTGTTCAGTTTCCAGAACAGACGCAGTTCTTGAACTGTCTTGGGCTTGGCTGGATCTAGCACCTCACACATTCAAAGTATTTAACAGGTCTTTAAAAGACCATTGATCAATTTACGAGTCTTTGGGCCAGATTTACCACTTACTCACGCAACGCAGTGCAGCAGCTGCAAATGCTGCACTGCGCTGCTTGAAAAGGAGAGTGGAGGAGAGTGCCATATATAGAGAGCATAGGTTTTGTACTGGGAGGGTACCTTTCCAGTACAAAATACTATGCGTAGACTGACTTTAACCCTTTTCCCTCTTTGTGCAGCACACATACAAAGTCAGAAAAGGAACGAGAAATGGAAGCATTTCCCCTTCGTTGCGCCTACTTTAAAAGGGCGTATATATACTGACACTAAACCCTGTCTACTTTATTTAGTAAATAGGGTTTAGCATCAGAAACCTTGGGTGGTTGCATGGGAACGGCCTTGCACCACCCATGGTATGCCCCCTTGGCGCTAAGTGATGCAAAGCAGCACTATGCGCTGCTTTGCGTTACTTTCACGTTATTTCCAGCGCTAAATTTGTTTAGCACTGGTAAGTAAATCAGAAAACAAATTGTGATGTAAACACGGCGTAAAATCTTAGTAAATCTCCCCCTTTGTGTTTTCACTACTCCTATGTCCCCTGCCGCCTCGGCTTTTGTAAAGGGCTCCTGCTGCCACAACTGGAAAATGTATTTCAGGGAAAATGCACAGGTGGGCAAGCAGAAATTTAAAAGGGAGTGCCAACAAAGAGCTAAGGAAATGATACAGCTTGTTTCTAATAACACAACCGAGCCCTCTGCGTGGTATGTAAATCGTCATGTAAAAATGTGCTATAGACTCTTTAAAATTCAATAAGTATATTTCTTTAACGTGAAAATGTTTCACTTTAGAAATGTGAAAGTGTTTTACTTTAGAACACTAGAATTAATTGTTGCATTAAAGGACAATTATCAGAAGCTTCAATGGCAGATTCACTAACATTCTGCGTCTGGTGTAAAATGTCTATTTGGAATTTACTTTGCAGCTTGCCATAGTTGTCTTAAAGTAACACAAAGATTCAAGCGGGCGTTCCAAGGGCAGCAGTGAATGGTTGTTCCAGGGTTCCATAATTTTTTTATGCTAATCCTATATACTAACAGTAGTAGTTAATTTTGCACCAAATAAATAACACCTCTTTGAGGAGGAGCTAAAAGGGAAATATTTTTATTTCTCAAACTTTTTTAACTTTGCTCGTGTGTTGCACGCACTGTACAACACACATCCAAAGTAGGAGACGTTTTGAAGTTTATCTAGGCATAGTATTTTGTACTGCAATGGTGGCCTTCCAGTACAAACCCTATGCTAGACATGACACAAACACCTTTGCACTGTTGTGTAAACGTGTGTGTGGCGCTATACAGCCTGATTGTTCACCAGGGCTAGGGAAAGAGAAGGAAAGCTCCATTTCTTAATAGATATGAACCTGTCCTGCTCTCACCCTCTCATGCAACGCAGCACAGCAACTTTGGTTGCTGTCTTGCATTGCATGTGTTTTTAGTAAATCTACCCCATAGTTTCTAAACATAAGCTTAGAAACATTCAGGCCTTCGATGAAGATGATATGAATAAACTAAGATACAAGTAATTTATCATGTGAACGTTGCTAGGGTTTTAATAACATATGAAGCAACATTTGTGGTTTTTGTAGAGCACACATCTTAAAGTGAGGTTTTTTAAGGTTGTTACAAACGAGATGATAAAAGAAAAGGAGGCGCAGTGAAATAAGGTAACACCATTTTGTCAAGCAGGTAAACTGACGCCAGGTATCCTGGTTTCACGTTGCACAATTTAGGCACGAGTTGAAGGGACAGAGGGCTTGGTGATTGACAAAAGGGGGTAGGAGGCAGAAGCCATAGGAAGACTTGGATCAAGGTTCCAAGAATACATCTTTCTGATTGAGAGCTCAGCATCTGACTCTGGCCTTCAGTGCCTCTCCCACCTCTAGAAAAGTAACTTTAGGCACGTCCAAAAGGCTGAAAATTTGCTACAGGATCAGCTGATAATGTATTTTCTCCTCCCCAAGTCCCTGATTGATGTCACAATAATCCTAGTTTAAATTACACCCAAAACCCCAGTTACCAACCTTCAATGACATGGTGAGTTACTTAGAGTGTCTAGCAATACATTGTCCTGCATTCACACAGCTCACACTCCTCACCTTACACTGGATTCCACTCACACATTACACAGCTCACCCTCGGCTCACATGGCACACTGGTGATGCAGCTCTTACTTGGACACACCACTCACCCTGCACTAGCATGAGCACATTTTTCACTCAGCACTTGCACCACTAACCCTGCACTCACACCACTCCGTCACCCAGGACTTACACAGGCACACCTCTTCCACAGCACACGTTAAATTACACAACACTCGTGAACATGTACACATGTCTACATATGCACCCACAGAATATCTGCTCTTCTTGTAGCTCTAGATGCCTATTCAGTTTCACCTGCAACTAGGCTGGTGCAAGAGGGAAGAGTTCACTAAGGCTGTGAGATGGTACAGGAATGGAGTTTGGGCTGCGGCTGTGGAGGCTGGTGTTGGAGATAAGATCAGCCTCAGACTGGGGGGAGTAGCTGGGTGGGAGTGGGTATGTGGTACAGGAGGGGAAAACAAGTGAAGGCTACAGGAGGGGGAACAAGCACAACAGGCTACAGGTGAAGCGCTGCATTTGAGACTGTGGGCTGGTGTAAGAAATGAGTGGGGATTGCAGCCTATGAGTGCGTTTTGGGTGGGCCAAGGCTATAGATGTACTTGTTGACCCTGCACCCCATCCCTGTTGGCTATCTTAACAGTTGCTGTGAAGGAATGGGGTGGTTGGGATCACCTGTGGCCAGACCTGTTTTTGCTGGACTGCATCACGGTAGTGCGCTGCAGGGGCTGCTACGAGAAGGGAGAGTGAGCAGAGGCTCTTGGGGCGGATGCCGGAGAAGGGAGCTGGTTGTGTAAAAGCTGGTGCAGTTGGGAAGAGTAAACTGAGGCTGTGGGTTGGTGTGGGAGGAGGCATCAGCAGGAGGCTTTTGGGGCATGGGACCATAGCCTATGACTGTAGCAACCACTACATCTGTTGAAGGGCCTAAAAGGGTGGGAGTGTTTTCTGCCCATCACAAATGCAAATGTGGAAGAAAAACATAAACAGGCCCGGATGCCACTGTGTCATCACGTTGGACCCAGCAGCTTTTTTGGATGAGGGAAAAACCTTTATTGGCAAGCTCTATTCATCATTTCTTCTACCAGTTATGCTTCTGCTAGCTAATGGAGCAATACTCTTAGCCACTTTAATCACATTATGATTGAGGGGTCTTCCACTTGCACATTGCCAGGTCATTACATTAAATGGCGCAGCCATGCTAAGTATAGGAACAACCCCCAGGAACCAACAGCAGTGCAACAACCACTCTTTCCTGGCAGCAGCACACAACTTCTACACAATCAAGTGTAAAAACATGGGCAGAACTAACACGCTCTCTCAGTTGTACCCCTAAAAGCTCTTTTTCTGATGAACATGCAAACACTGGTGACAGTGGCGCTGTCAAACCAGACCTAAAAAGTAAGTATTAGATGTATTGAAACACACCCAAGAAGGAGCTCAAAAAATCTTAGAAGCACTTTTCATTTACATTACCTCCTAAAGAATAATGCATGGAGTTATGTCATGTGTTATGGAGTAATGGTGACTAACCAGAATTAGTGAAGTGTTTTTCAGAACATTGTTTATTCAAAATCACTGCTTTACTTTAATGCTTTTAGTGTCAAGGATCTTGCACCATTCCTATTTGCGCCAATTGTGCCCTTGACTCCCATTGAAAAATTAGTATTAAGTGAATGGCAGTGTAAATATATATATATATATATATATATATATATATATATATATATATATATATATATAAATATATATATATATATATATATATAGAGAGAGAGGGAGAGAGAGAGAGAGAATTAGGAGCACACAGTGCATAGTAGGTTGGTTTGAATACACATCCTTTCTGTTAGAGGAACAGTCAAACCCTGTTCAGGGGGCCGTGAGGTAAGCATGGGCTACTGTGCTTCAGCCTTGTGGGTGGGGAATGTTTGCCTCTGATGTATGGGAATCCATCCTATTGTGGCTCTGCAAACTGGGCCACATACATCCCCTTCAGCATTTAAGTCTCAGTGGTAGTGATGGCAAGCAGTCACAGGCTTTTTAGGGAGGTGGAGTGGGGTGCACAAACTCAGAACCCAGTCAATCAGCAGCACAAAATATGATTGCCCAGCACAGTGATTTACTTGGATAAGAAGAGTACTTTAATATACACACTTAAAATGGAGTACCAGCATAGGTAATGGTAGCAGGTACAATAATATACAATGGCTCTTGGGCTACTGCACCTTGGGATAACAACCTCCCTTTCCTATTTCCCGGGATTCCCTCCTCTTGTGAGCCGAGGCAGGTCTCTGTTAGGTTGAAGAGTTTTGTGCAACATGACTCAAGTCTCAGGCGTAGATACTCCAGTTCAATAATGCTTGCAATCAGTTCAATACAGTCCCCTTGATACAGTCTCACCACAACTTAGGTCTCCATGTTCTTTAGACAGCACACGTCTCCAGTCTCTCACCTCTGAGATGAGACATGGTGCTTGCAGAAGCAGCACTCAATCTGGGTAGTCTGCAGCAGGATGGGTAGCCAGAATGGCAGCCTGAAGTCCTTCGTCAAATGCAGATTGTGGCATTGGTGGGGGCCGCAGAAGGTATCGTACCACTTCTGGGACACTTGGTGTTCAGTAGCAGATGGTCTGCCATGTAGACAGGGACTCAGCGGCCTGTTGGCCACAGGGTGCACTTGTATATGTGGCAGTGGTGACTGGCAAAGGTTTTGACTTCAAAGGGCTGCAGCACAAGCTGCAATGGAAAAGAGCAGTTTTCAGAACGCCTACATGGGGGTCGCATTGTAAATGGAGAGGTGGAACTGCCCACATATAGTCTGTCTAAGACCTGCCCGAGGTGATGGCTCATTGTAATGAGGCCCTTACTGTTTTAGTCAAAAAGATAGAAAGATTGAAGGTATTCAGACAAAATATCAAGTAAAAAATATGGAGATGTAAAAATATCAAATTTTTAATATCCTGATCCACAAATATCGTGATGAAGGAATGTTGGTGACAAGAATATTGGTTTTTGAAGGGAAGTAATATTGTTTACAAAAATCTCTATGTTGTTAATATCAATTTTGAAAATATCTATGTTGTTAATATCGTATACAAAAATATTGTTTCTAATAATATGGTTTTGAATAATTTTTGTGTATTTTAGTATATGTTTTAATTGTAAATGTTATAAATTGTATGTATAATTATTGTTAATGTTTTTTAATATAGTTTGTAAATTTCTAGTTGTTTTTACATTTAATGTAATTGTTTATTGTATTGTAGTGTTTTTTTAAAAATTATTATTAATTATTTAATTGATAATGAATTATGTAAATTGTGTACATTTATTTTTAAGTTATGCTTTAGGTGTGGGTTGTGGGTTTTGTAGGGGTACATGGGAAGTAAATTAATTATAATTAAATAATAATGAATCTAATTAATTATGTAAATTGTGTAATTAAGACATTTTTTCAAGTTGTATTTCAGGTGGTGGATGATGTGTCTGTAGGAGTACAGAGTGGGAAGTTAATTTAAATAGTTTATGAATTATTAGTTAATTATTATTAATTGTTTAATTGATAATTAATTATGTAAATTGTGTAATTATTATGTGTTAAGATATATTTCAGGTGTGGGTTGTTGGGTGTTTAGGGGAACAGGGTGGGAATTTAATTAAGAAATAATGTTTGATAATTAATTATTAATTTGTTATTAATTATTTAATTGATAATTATGTAAATTGGAAATTATCATATTTGTTAAGTTATATTTTAGGTGTGTGTTGTTTAGTTTTTAGGGGAATAGGGTAGAAAGTTATTTAAGTAATACATTTAAAATTATTTAATTTATTTTAAAATGTGTTATTTATAATGTTATGTGCTAATTGTGTTATGCTTTTTCATTTCAATTACATTTTAATTGTTGGCTGATATGATTGTGAGAATATAGGGGCCTATTACGATGGCCGTCGGAAAACCTCAGCGACCGCCATGGTAGCGGGAAAAGACCGCCCGCATGGACCGTGACATCACCGCCGGTCGAATTACGATGACCCGCGCTCGAAATCCGACCGCGGCAGTCGGATCGCGGGCCTTAACATTGCGGCGATTGCTGCTGCCCGCCAGCACCGCCGCGATGTCCAAAGGAGCATGTCCTGCATTTCCCTGCACTGCGTGGCAGGCACTGCTCAGTGCCTGCCACCTGGTGCAGGAAATGTGAGAGGGACCATGGGTACCCCCCAGTGCACCCACACCCCCAGAACATTGGGGCCCGTGCGGGCCCCCAGAAGACAATCTCCGCATGCCTTTCCATGGCGGTCTGACCGCTGAGGAAAGGCTGGCTACCGTCGGCATCATAATCCTGCCGGCGGAGCCTGCTCTGCACCACCACCATTATCCCGGTCCTGCTCCATCCGCCAGGCAGGAGTGCGGTTGGCAACCGGCGGAAAAGCGGCGGTCGGAATTTCCCACCGCCGCGGTCACTACCGCCATCCTAATCTGACCGGCGGTTTTCTGGCTTGCGATCGCGGTCGGATGTCCACCGCCGATCCGGCGGGCACCACCGCCGGCCCAGCGGTGGACATCCGACCGCCATCGTAATAGACCCCATAGTTTGGTATTTTAGTGAAATTAATATTATTTGTTTTATTTTATATTTATTTTAAAAAACTTTTAAAATGTAAACATAATTTTACAATTTAAATATTTTTATCTTTTGTTATTTAATAGAGTTGGTAAAATATGTTATTTGTTTGAAGTGAACTACTCTCTCTCTACTGTTTCTCTGACTGGAGTGGTAATAGTAAATTGTACACCTCCTGAGTCCAACCCTTCCCCTACTGTTGCACATACTGGAGTGGGAACAGTACATTTTACCCCTCCTGAGTCCAATGCTTTCCCTAGTGTTGCACAGACTGGAGTGGGAATAGTTAGTTTTACCCCTCCTGAGTCCAACGCTTTCCCAACTGTTGCACCATCTGGAGTGGGAATAGTAAATTTTACACCTCCTGAGTGCAACGCTTTCCCTACTGTTGCACATATTGGCGTGGGAATAGTACAACTTACCGCTCCTCACTTTAATACTTTCTCTACTGTTGTATAGATTGGAGTGGGAATAGTATATTTATTATTTACATTTTTTTTAATGTTTACATATATATTATGATGTCTTTGTGTATTGAAATGTATATATTTTTCATATATATAAATTTATGTATTTTTTATATTTTTCGTAAAATGTATTTTCATACATTGTTTAATTTGTATGTATAATTAAAATGAAAATATTTTAAATTTTTGCAGTTTACTTTTAATTTTCTTATTTATGTGTATGCAAATACATATATGTATATGTATTACTTAAGGATATTTAATTTGCATTATATTAATGTTATATGTTAAAATATTTAAGTTTTACTTATTTAAACTACATATATAGTAAATCATGATCTTTTTGTACATATTTTTCGATATTAATATAAAACGATATTTTGTTTTCGATATTTTTGTACTTACCATTATATGTATGGAAAAACAATATTTTTGTTATCGATATTTTTGACACAATATTTTGGTATCACGATATTTATGGTTTTGATAATGTGTCAGTTAACCAAGATTGGAAGACCTGCTTTAAGACAAATATCTACATTGGAGTACAATAATGCATATATGTTAACTCTCTCTTGCCTTTGAAATTGCTCATCATCCCAAATTTCTACAAAGTCTTGACAAAAGCAGAGTGCAGGCTGCGAATTGGAGCAGATTGTATGTTTTCTATTAGGTAGATCATCATCTTAATTTATCCTTTCCAGTCGTTTCTTTCAATTCACAACTAATGCACCTAACAGTTCTACAACCTCTTCAGCATTTGTCTTCTCTCTCTTTCGGACCTATTCTCCTCCTGCAATCTCAACTGTTACTGTTATTCAGATAATACATATTTCAAATTTAAGTATTAAAGACCATCTGACTTTGACTCTTACTTAAATGGACATTGCCTCAAGTGGAATGACCTCTAACCATAGCAAAAAAAATGTCACAAACTGAAATATTAATATGTGGCAAATGGATCAAACACCACCCATCAATAATATGGTCTCAGCAACCAGGCATGCCACCAAACAACTGAGCCCCTGTGAGGAATCTAGGGGTAACAATGGACTCCAATCTTTCAATCATAATCCAATTGGGATTGTCCAATAGGTTTCAACTCCATTGTTTGTCATGTCTTTCCTTCCTACTGGCTATAAAGATAGCTCTTCCCCCATTGCTTGAAATGCTTGGCTTGCATCACTTGCTGAAAGTGTTAACCCCCCGAAAGTCGGGTCTAGTTGCCCCCCATTTGAAGTACACCCCTGACTGAGTAGCTATAATTCTAGCCATTGATCAAGATGCCAGACTTGATCTGTTCATAAAGAAAAGTTAGGATAAAGGCAGTGAATAAAACATAAGTTAAAGCCAATAGCCCTTTAAAGATGGGTTGTCATTACATTACATTAAAGCGTGCAGATAAGTGTGTTTTTATGGGGAATCTCACAAATTACCCCAGTAGGCAAATGTTATGGTGTTGGCAACCTCCAGTAACAAACTGAGGGTAGACAATTTGCACTTTCAGATTTCGTGGTATGATATTTCAGGAAGGGTTATAAATTGTTTGCCAACTGTAATTTGAAATATAATTGCATTTTCATGACTGCTGAGAGAGGAGCATTGGTTCCACCCACATGTTTATTGTTTATTCCTTGAGTACAGATTTTGATGGGCAGAGGTTGGGTATTTTACCTCAAAAGAGTGCTAGTAATACATGTTTTGCTTTTTGGAAATGCTTATACTCAGTACAGCAGGACTGAGGTGGTTTGGTGACATGCCATTGATTAAGGCTGTAGGCCTGATCTTTTTATTGTGAAAAATTCAGATAAAGCAGTAGGCCTGCTCATTTATTGTGAAAAGCATATGTTAGGCCTTTAAGGGTGGATTGTCACTACACTCTCTTAAAGGTAGTAGACAGGTAATTTGATATAAGCAATCTCCTGGGCAAAGCGTTTTGGTGTTAGTTACCTTCTGTGACAAAACGTAGGGGTAAAAGATTTGCACTTCAGGAATTCCTTTTGTGCTGTTTTAGCCAGGGTTGTATATTGTTTTGCCAACTATAATTTTGTACAAATTTGTAAATTTATGACTGCAAAACAATGGTTGACCAATGATTGCTTTGTCACAAAGTTTGTGCTCAATATAATAGGCCTCAGTATTTTTATGGTGACAAGCCAATGATAAAGGCTATAAGCCTGACTGGGTTATGGAGAAACGTTATGTCAAATGCCATAAGTTCGATCAATTTATTTGGACACTTTCTGCCAAAAGCAGTAGACCAGACTAATTTACTCTGAAAGGTTTATATTAAACCCACTTGACCTTTAAGGGTGGATTGCCATTACTTCATGTTAAAGCCCTAAGACAGTTATAGCATTACATAGATTCTCATAGATTACTACAATAGGCAAGTCGTCTGGTGTGAGTTACCTCTCTGACAAACCCTGAGTGAAGAAGATCTGCACTGTGAGAATCCTTATTAGGCGCTTTTGGAAGAGTTGTATATTGTTTTGCCCACTATTAATTGGTACATAATTCTCATTTTATGACTCTATACTTGACTGTTAACTTGAAAGCTTATGCTCAATATATTAGGCCTACGTTGGTTATAATGATGGAAAAGGGTATAGGCCTGATTGGTTCATTAGGGAAAGTTACATCAGATGCCATAAGTCTAATCTGTTTATTTCGAAAAATTCCAACAATGGAACTAGGCCTGACCTACTTACTGTGAAAATCCTTGATAGCTCCTCTTAGGAGGCCATGGCAGGTGTAGTTGTCTGCCAGGCGCTTTAATTAAAAAAAATAAAACACTCTACATTCATATAAATACAACGAGGGTCCTGGTGTCTCTTCCTTCTGTTCGAGTGTCATTAATTTTGTGCCTTACCCCATGACAGTATACTCCATGGGGCAACGGGTCTACCCATTTCTGCCTCTGCTCTATTGCCTGCGATTAATAGAATTTTGCCTGTTCACAACTGCGCATCTGCATGAAAATGTGTGCTCTTCAGTGTCTGGGCTTGTGACCATTCCATTAATTTTCCATTTTTTTCTTTTATAGGTCCTTTTTATCTCTTTTTTTCTTCCATTTTTTAGAGAGTTTTGCAGTTCTAGGCCCACACAGTCTAAATTAGATATTTGCCTGTCACTCATTTCATCTGCAGTGTGCTGTATCCTGTGCTACCACTGTTTCTGAACTGAGTAGCTATCTTTTTTATAACTATCTTCATTGGTTTATACATGTTCACCAGTATGTGACTCGGTTTATCAGTTATATATAATTCTCATAATCGTACACTTATGAATCGTCTATCCCATTAATCTTGCTATCTCAGTACTTGCTATGTAAATTAGCCATTTACTTACATGCACAGCTAACCAATCACTGTGCTGCCCTGAATAAGGGTCCTAGCCCTCGCTATTTCAGTATTTCCCATACGTACCCTATGCCCTAATGGGCCAATAAAGCAGCGTGATTCAGTAAATCAACAATTAAACAACAAACTTACCCTGTCTTGTGATTAAGTGCTCCTGCGTGTTCTGTATGCCATGGAGTGTGCCACTATCCTCTGCGTGCATCTACCTAGATCCATTGTTGTGGCTTGGAGGGTGTCACACCCTGCCGCCTCGATGCAGGTCATCCATCTATAAGTCGTAAAGGCCCTCCCTCTGAAGCATCAGCCTGTTGCTGCTCTACTGTACCACCACCTCCATAAAACCCATCACCACATCTGTCCACTGTCAGCAATGGGCTTCTTGCGGAGCCGTCTACATTCTTCCTCCTTGAGAGATGCTCCCTCTGCCTGTACCCAATAGATGACATCTGCCTTCCACCTGCTATGCAGTGAGCCTGTCGGGATTTCCAGTGTCATGCTGTCTTTTGGGGTTGTTAAATGGGAGCTCCCGAGGAACAGCAGGAACTAGATTCCTGGACTTAGCGCTGGGCGTGGCCTGCAGAGATAAAGAACTAAGTGGCTATCTAGGTGAACAGTTCATAATGAATCCTTGTTTTACCACTGCAGGGTGGCCATTATGTTTAGAAGCATTATTTTGAAAATCTTGGCTGAGTACAACAGAGAAAGGCTACACATTTTAACATTTGAAAACTGCCACCCAGTGTGATGTTTACTGAGCAGACATCTTGGAATGATATTGTATAAATTGTACCATTAATTTTTACCACTCCATAAAGGCCAACAAATTGCTTCTAAATGTCACAGCTATGTTGGAAGTTAAAAACGACAATGCACTATGTAAGATACCATTGCAAGACAACCATCTGCTGCTATGTTTAATTTTATTTTTACATTGCAAGCATTTGCCTGCCAAGTTCAGGTTCTGGCATATTTTCTTTTTTTGACTTGTATTCTTTTAATTTATCTTCTCTTTATTTGTTGTGTTCTAAGGGTCTGTTTAATTATTTAAGTAAGTGAGTTTATTAGGTAAATCAATATACACAAAAACTTTAAAACATGTCTTACACAGGAATCATTTCATTACAACCAAACCACTGAGCAGCGAGCCCAAGAGAACAGCTCCTCCCCTTTGTTCGAACATGAATGCTTCCAAAGGAATTTCTTTTTGATGTGTACTAACTACAAACACCCATTGCTCGGGGGTGCGACCAATGGCCACAAGGTAGAAAAAACAAAAATAGTGATGCACCAACAGCAGATAACCACACAAAAAAAGATCCAAATTAGAGTGTAGAAAGTTCCATATCTTCTTTATTTTGCTTGTATAGTAATCATAAAAACCCAAACATTACAGCCAACAACAATCCAACGTGTTTTGTTCTCCACTGTGAACTTCTTCAGGGCTATAATATAACAAAACCAAAATGTACATAAATACAAACAAAATTCAATACCGGACATGCAAAGTACAAAATATACACAACATGAGACCACACAATACATAAGAGCAAAAGAACCCACCTATGTCCGTACAAACACAAATGAACTCTCAACATTGAATTAAAATCGCATTAAAAACATTTAGTCACCTGCATCAAGGGGTAATTGGCACACCATCTACCCTCCTGATGTCATGTGCGGTATGAGTTACAAATGCATTAGGCATACCATTAAGCATTCCTCATTATGTTAGTTATAAGGCTTCAAAAGATGTATAGCCCACATCAACAGAACGGAAAAATACCAAAAGATCCAAATCAACGACTGAAAAAATCCAATACACAATTGTTTAAGGCGTATTTTCATTTTTTTCATAATACAACTCATGTCATAATGCAAAGATATCAAGAGGAAAAAACAGACATCACACACATTACACTGGATGTCCAAACTATCATTCTATAGCTTAATAAATTTGATATTATAATTATGAGTACATACATTTTCATTCTACACAACAAGCTATATCACAGGCAAATTCCTTAGCTCTATGTTCCACCATGAGCAATTTCTCATATACGTGTGGGTTCCTCGTTTTGTTTTAACCCTGGTTCCTGTTCATGTAGCTGACACCTGGAGGAATGATATAATTTCTATGAGAACTGTAGGGTAAGTAGCAAAGAAATGCGAAATACACATCGGAAGGGCAAAGGAGGTGAAAAGGAGAAACAAAGGCAATCGAAACAAGCATAAAAAGGGGCTCCAATATTCAAGCCGCGCACTAAACGGAAATCTGCATTACATGAAAAAATATTGAAAAGAGGAACCAACAAATGTATACATATCTTAGTGAGAGTGTAAAATGGCTGTTTTCTATAATATTTTCAAAAATCTCAGCATAGCGGTCAGTACAACTTGGTTTACCGAGATAGGAGCCTTGAAGGACCTAGGGCTTGGTGTGCAAATACTCTTGTAAATATGTTTGCGGAAAACGAACCTGGATTTCCGCATGATTTATTTTTCCCCTTGTTGTGTTCTTTATTCTTTCTCTCTTGCATTTAACGATTGCTCTTGATGGTTTGGCCTATGAATTTATGCACTCTGAACTGCCATTGACACTTTGATATGGACATGAAATCGGGAATTTAGTCTGTGAACATATTTGTTTAGCAGATTTTATATAGTACAGTTGCAATGTATGATTGGGACTAGGCCTTACTACTAGAGGAGCATGACTGATGTAATGTCACCATGGGCCTGATTAGGATGTCGGCGGCCTGTCGGTGGTGGTCTGACTGCCGACAGCCCTTCGGTCTGACCACCGTATTATGATACTGGCAGTCAAACCCACAGCTGTCGGCCAATGTAAAGTTTTCCTAGGGGCACATGCAGTGCCCCCACTTACCACCGTGCACTGTGTGCCATGCACGACATGGTGCAAGGCACATGGTGCACGGACATGCAGGAGGTGCTGCAGGGTCGCAGCATGTGCTACGCCCTTTTCCATGGCTGCAGCATGCCCCCATCGTGGTATCGATGACTGTCCAACCGCCAGCCAGACCACCGCATGCTCATCGGGCGGTATACCGATGGCCGCAAAAGTGGCAGGTGGTCCATCTGCCCGGCATCCTAATCATGCCCTTAGAATATATATATGTTTAATACACACTTCGTCTGTTCCTTTTTTTGTTTGAGGATGTATAAAAGCGTCGCCCCACTGGGTTTGAACTATCACTCTCTGGTGAAGCTGGCATAGTCCCAGCACATTGCACGACCAGTACCAGGCCTGGCCACTGGACAGCATGATTCGCACCTCAGGCTAAAACTGGGAGGAGTGTGATTTGTATTAATAATTATTTTTATATAATCTTCGGAAAACTTGAATCAATTTAACTTCAAATGGGGTTGAGGGAAGTGAGGTGAGTTTGAATACTTAAGAGTAGATATAGGAGTGTTTTTTCCTTTTCTTTCTCTCCTCACTTAATGAGTATCGACAGATCCTAAAAGGAGTTAAGGCACCGTGTTAAAATGGCCTCTCTTTTTGCCAGGTTGTAGGCAGATACTATTCTTAGGTGCAACAGGTGTGAATGTTTTTTGTTGATTAAGATCCATTTAAATGGCACTTGTCTGGTGGGTGGACCTCTTTCCTGTTTGGATTTTACGTGGTGTGAGTTGCGAACAGTGTGCGGCATTGGACATAGACTACAATAGGAATGAGTCAGCATTGAATGGGCCTTCTAAAACCATGGCCAACTCGTATGTTGGACTTAAATTTATTAAATATGCACTGTGAGTGCATAATGATTGTGCAAAGATTTTTACAACTGTGGGTAATAGTATGGATGCAGTGTATGTTGCTGCCGGTTTTCATGGCTGTACATTACGGGGCTTTGAACTGTTAATAGGTCCAAGCATGCCTTTTGGGAGCAGTGTGGGCATTTTTTTCAGTTCAGTTTGGGTTTATATGTATGTATTCTTGACCTTAACCCTGTGCCTGTTTACTGACGGTTATGCTGGGTCTTTTGAACATATAATTATTTTCTAAACTTATTGTTATATTTTTCTTGCATATGTTTCCTGAAATTGACAGTTGTTAGAGGACACTTTGTATTTTGAAATACGTGACAGCGATTGGTGTGATACATAGAAACACCACACGGCCTACATGTCAATTGGATACGCTTTGACACATTGTTGTGATGATAGGCAATGACCGTTTGCTATGTTCTTACCAAGATGGGTGAGCACTTGATGTTCCTATTTTTAGATACGCTTGGATACATTGTTGTGATACTTGCAGATGACGGCATTTTATGCTCTCACTAAGATATGCATGTATTTGTTGGTTCCTGATTTAAATATTATTTTTTCAGACACATTGTCATGCTAGCAGATGACGGCACTCTACGCTCTCACTAAAATGCATATGCATGTGATGGCTTCTGTTTTCAATGTCTTCTCTTTAGACTCATTGTATCAGAGTTTACGATTGAGGCTTGAAGCTAGTGCTTGTGAGAAAGATAGATGAAGACGATGCTCTCACAAGTTTTGTCCACTGTTTACGGTTCTTTTATTGGCTTACCGAACATGAGTATACTCGATAATTGCTGGATCGTGTGTGGCATTGCAACTTGCATATGTTTGTGTTCCGTTTTGATGTAATGCATTTTGCCATTTAGGACATAGCTTGGAGCCCCTTTTTATGCGTGTTTCAATTACTTTTGTTTCCCTTTTTCACCTCCTTTTCTTTTCCATGTGTATTTCACATTTCTTTGCTAACTTGTGTTAATAATGTGGAGCCACTTACCCTACAGTTCTCAGAGGATTTATATAATTCCTCCAGGTGTCAGCTATGAGGGCAGTCTGGTCTGAACCATAAAGGACACAGGATTGAAATAAAACGAGGACCGCACACATATATCAGAAATTGCTCATGGTGGAACATAAAGTTAAGGAATTTGCCTATGATATGGTGATTATGTATAATAAAAATGTTATGTACACATAATTGCTGTTATACCAAATATATTAACTGATAGGATGATTGTTTGGACATCCACTGTAATCTGTGTGATGCCTTAGAACATTGATTCAATATCTATTTTTTCCCCTTCTTGATTTCTTTGCATTATGACATGAGCTGTATTTTGGAAAAGATGGAAATACGCCTTAAACGATTGTATATTGGCTTTTTTCAGTCTTTTATTTGGGATCTTTTGGTTTTTCTCCCTTCTGTTGATGTGAGTTATACATCTTTTGAAGCTTTATAACTAACACAATGAGGAATGCTTAATGATATACCTAGTTCATTTGTAACTTATACTGCACATGACATCATGAGGGTATCTGGTGTGCCGATTACCCCTTGAAGCAGGTGACTAAATGTTTTTATTTCTATTTTAACTCAATATTGAGAGTCCATTAGTGTTTTTACGGACATGGCTGGGTTTTCTTGCCCTTGAGGCCTATGTATTGTATGGTCTTGTGTTGTGTATATTTTGTACTTTGCATCTCATGTATTGTATTTTTATTTGTATTTATGTTCATTTTGCTTTTGTTATATTTCAGCCCTGACGAAGTTCACAGTGGTGAACGAAATGCATTGGCTGTGTTGTTGGCTGTAACGTTTGGATTTTTATGATTACTATACATGCAAAATAACAAATGACATGAAACTTTCTACACTCTAACTTGGACCTTTTTGTGAGGTTATTTGCTGGTGGTGCACCACTATTTGTGTTTTTTCAGCTTCAGTTATTGACTGGGTAATAAAAACCATTATAATATGAGTACGAGACACTACCGAACATACATTTTGCCCTCACAATAAAAAAACTTATCCTAAAATTCTGTGTCAGACTAGTCAATGTTAAAAGTCGATCGTCTTTCTGTATATGCATATGCTAAAGACTTAATCAAAGAGCGCTTCTGCCAGACCCATGCTATAGGATCCAGTCCTTACTTAGATTCCATAAGTGATAGATTTTAAAAATCTGGGCTCTTGATGTTGATATGAGTCAGATCTGAAGCTTTGCCCTTGGGCAGCTAATAGTTGGGCACTTCAGTAAAAAAATAATTCATGGTGTCCTATAAGATTAAATTCTCTGTTGGTAGCCGATTGGACTCAATGCATATCTGGCTGTGTGAAAGAATGTTCGTTTGCTCCAGTCAGATTATTGTAAGGTCCAGGAACTTCAGAAGTCTAGTTCCATGCAGACATTCGTCTAGTGCTAATTTGGTGGATATAATTCCTAGGCGAATGAAACAGTGATGCAAACATTTCCTTCTGAGGTCTAAGAAAAGGAGGCAGAGGCAGATTATGTGCAATAATGATTCTGAACTACTCTTGCACCCTCTTCAGGAAGGACAGGCTTCTTTAAATTTCCAGGGTTGGATGGACTTGAATGGTAATAGTAGAAATCTACATTTTATGAATTTGAGGCGTACTGAATTTTCAAATTGACAGAAAGGTACGGTTGTTGAATCGGCGATGTGAAATAAGGCAATAATATCTGTGCTCTTAGTAACTTAACGAAGGTCTTTAGGTTGGTACTGAAGAAAACACTTATAGCGACTGCTTTAGCCATAGTTTTAGAGATGGTATAATCCGGTCTGAAGTTCCACAGGTCCTTTAAATGGAGATTATTCAGGATCTTCTCGAGGTGGCACAACCCATTGGTTTGATGGAGTTTATGAAAGGTTGCTAATTGTTTCCAAATCAGGCTTTTTGGGGACTGTTTGGGTGCGCTTCTGAGCCTGTGAAAATAGCTCACAAAGCTGAGATCAGCTAATGAGATTATATTCATTAGACCAAACTCCAGTCTCAGTTGACTTACAGGCGTTGTTTTTTGGCAACATGAATAAGGCTCTAATTGCTCATGAATAGAGACTCTCTAAACTAGCTGTGTGGCCCAAATAGAAGGGCCTTATAAGAGTGCTGGAACCACTTTAGCCTTAAATATATCCAAAACGCAAGAGCCTTTCGGGTTTTTATTGTGTGCAGAATGCGGCGCAGTTGGTTTTGTGGGAAAGAACAGCACGTGACTAGAGCTTTGCGTTGGTGGTTGAATTTAAGTTTGCCATTTATCCAAACCACGAGGTAATGGCATGCATCTGTTGTTGATATGATTTGATCATTGATACTCCATGAGTATCTGGTCTTGCCGAAGCTGAATTTCACAATTTTTGTTTTAGCCAGATTTAGTTTCAAATCATTCTTGATGTTATAGGTATTGAGACTGGACAAGGCCCATTGAAAGTCAATTTGAGTTTGGTCAAGCAATACGGTATTGTCAGCGTATTGTAGTAAGTCCACATGCTGATCCCGTTGTCTCCGTGGATGAGTTCTCAAGTTGGTAAGAGATAGTAATAGGTCAGCTGTGTAAAGATTAAAAAGAGTTGAGGGGCAATACGCAGCCTTGCTTCAAGCCCTGGATGGTTCAAATTTTCGTTGAGAGCGAGGAGCCATTACTCAGCTTGTTTCAGACCCAAGAGTCCTTATAAAGCAGTCTTATTGCCTTGAAAAGCTGTTCGGGGATACCCCATGGATGCAATTTCACCCATAGTATGCCATGGTTCACTTTATCAAACGCTATGCTGTTGTCCAGGAAGCAGGCATAAAGAGGCGAGTTTTGTTTTAAGGCTTTTTTTGCAAGTAGGCTGATTGTAGAGATGTAATCGAGAGTTTTGCAGCCTTTTTTAAACCCAGTCTGGAATTTTGGGAGAATGTTCTGATTCAGGCCCCACTCTTCTAGTTCTTCTAATAGTATTCCGGCAAAGACTTTAGCCTCAACATCAAATAGGGCAATAGTTTTATAATTTTGTGGTTCATTTAGCTAGCCATTTTTGTGAATGGGTTGACAAATTGAGCCACTCCAGTTGTCTGGGATTATGTTATTGGATAGTATGCCTGAATAAAGAGTTGAGAATGGAGTGGGTCAGCAAGGCAAGTCTTGCTTGAACACAACCGTAGGAACACCATTGGGACCTGAAGCGCCTTTTGTATTTGAACCCATGATTACTGTTATCACTTTATCACTAGTGACTTGGAATACAACAGTTTGCATGTGTAGAAGCGTATATTGTGCCCGGGAGTTGTTGAACGATCTCACATCTGTGTTTGGAATGTTGGTGGAAGAAATACAGCTACAATTATTTGTTGAAGTTTTATCATAATAGGTTTTTGTCAAGTAAGCATCCTGGATTTCTTCATCAATTGAATTGAATGACTGCTCTGGTATGATTCGGTTGTGAATCAGGCTCCAAAATGCCAAGCTGTCTTTGATGTAAGTCCATTTATTGATGTCAAGCCATCTCTTAGCTTCATATTCAGTTCTTGCCTTCCAATATTTAGTATTATAGAGTTTAGTTAGCTATTAAATGCAGACTTGTATTGTATTATTTTATTCAGCGTGGCGTGAATGCCTTTTTAATTTGTTTATTGCTTTCTGTAGCTCTCTAAGCTCAGGTGAATACCAGGTGGTAAGTGTACCCTTCTCAGTTTTCTCCTTCTTGCCCCAGGGTGTTGGGCCTATTTGACACACACACTGTGGTTATAGTCGACCAAAGAATTCAAAATTATAGACCATCTAGGGTTGATCATGTCCTTTTCATTCTGCTCGGCCCAGTAGGCAATCATGTTATTGGCTTCCACTTACCTCCATTGTTTATAATTAATTTCAGAATGCATAATCCATGTTATTTTTCACTGGCTAGTAATAGTGTTTTCTGTGGCGATGGCTTTATAAGAGTCATTGAGCTTTGACCTCCAATCAGGTTTAAGCACTTGATTAAAATGATCACTTTTATCGCTGAATACAATTTGAAACTATTCAGTTGCTGCTAAAAGACATGGACTGACCAAAGTGTAGCCCAGTGTTTTGGCCAAATGTGTTGTTCCATGAGTGACCATTGCAGAAATGTCTGGTTTAAAGTGGCCACTTAGATTGATCAGGCCCTGATCAAATAATAGTGTCCAGAAGGGCTTACTTTTGATGCCTTGCTTCTTTGGGGCAAAGGACATAGGTGGAACGTAGTACAATTTATTTAATTCAGGGAGGACTGGCGATTGCGATGCTTCAGGGGTTTATATTTCATTGAGGTCTCCAGTTACTAGCACTTCATTGTCTGAAAAAGTTAATTTATAAGTGCCAAGATGATGTAATAGAATGTTCAGAGTAAGTCTTTTTCTGGTAGGATCTGGGGGAATAAACGCCAAATAAAGGTGAATTCCTAGCATGTTATGAAAGAGTATTCAGCAATTCAGATTATAGTCTGATGAAATCAAGACTGCAGGCCTAGTAAATTTCAAATTTGATGAGATATAGGTGTCCAATCCTCCTGAAAGTCGACCATGTACTGATAGACGTACTGCTGGTTTTCCCATTGAAATAAAACCGGGGAGATTAAACTCGTCTCTGCCCCAAGTTTCCTGCAAAAAAATGACTAAAATGCTTGTGAGCCAGCCCATCAGGTTTGTGTTGTTTGGAAGTTTATGCGCCCCAGCCAAGTTCCAGGAGACCATTGAGACACACTGCGCAGTAGCATCTGGGCTCTCCTTGCCACATTTAGTTAGTGTATTGGTGAAGCAGAAAGAACTCCGGGTAACCAGCTCCACTCTTTATCTGCCTCCCAAGGGGTTACTTTATGATTCATGACAAGACAATTGACTGTCCCATTTCCAGACCCGGCTACCATGACTGATATATTTTCTATTAACACTGGGGCTCTCAACGGGCCATGAGCCCTTCGCAGATTACATTGAGGTCTGAGTTTGATAGTTTGTGGGGGCTGGACACTCTGGCTATAGGTTGTCTCTGTGGCAGTTGGTATTTAGGCTTAACTTCTTGCTGTATATAGATCCCCAATGCGAGAAAGCTATTTTGCGGTAACTTAATGAGGGTGGTAATGTCCTCGTTATTATAGGTAATTTTTGATTTCCTTAGGTGCAGATTTCCAACGTAATTTGTCTCCTCCAAAATGGTGATGCAGTTGATTTCACTCGATTTAATATGTGGAAGGGCCAGAGTGGCAGCACATAGACGAAAGATCGTTCCCTGATTAAGTATGTCTTGTGGACCTTCTCTATAATATAGGGCTATATGGAGAATTGAACAATTAGGAGGAGGACGCTGATATTTTCGAGGGATCACGGTTGAGGCTTTCATAAACAGGGGAGTTGCTTTGAGATCCCTGTGACAAGTGCTTCAGTGACTTGCTATTTCGGTGCTTGATCATATTCAGGGTCACAATTAAGTCCGTGTTCTACTGAATCCATCTTGTTTAAGCCACTTGTTGACCTAGATTGTGGAAGCATCCTGAGCGCCGGGGCTTGGTATCCGGTGGAGGAAGTATTGGGGACAATCTCTGTTTTAGACATTGTATTGCAAGATTGAGCCAAGAGCACTCCATCTGCCTGTGCTAAGTTACGTTGTATTTCAGCATCTACTGCTTTTTCTATCGGTGCAGGTACAGGATTGCCCAACTTGGTCATGTTCTATCAAATCCTTCTTATTTAAGCCAGTTGTTGACTACGATTGTGAAAGGATCCTCAATGACAGGTCTTGGTATCTGGTGGAAGGAGTATTGAGGCCAATCTCTGTTATAGACATTGTATCGCAAGATTAAGCCCAGGACACTCCGTCTGCTTGTGTTAAGTTTTATTGCATTTTAGTGCCTATTGCTTGTTTTATTGGTGCAGGTGCTGGATTGTTGGATTGCCAAACTTGAGTATCATCCACATTCTACTTACCCTTGGCTCCTGTTGGACAGATGTCATAGCTATAAGATTTATTCATTTGGGAGATGTTATCACATTTGAGGGTAAAGCCCACTTTTGCAGCCTTAGAGCTGAGAGTTGCTTATGATCACACAGAGTTAGAGGGGAATTGTACTGTACGTAGGAGACCCTCTGGGGCTTTGTCTGACTTATTTGCGTGGAGTGGGAGTTGGTAGGCCTTCCCTAAGCTGTTGGTTTAGTTCTCAAGGGTTTGTAACAACTGCTGTTTTTTCACATTGAAAAATGTTGCAATAATATTAATTGGTTTGCATTTGTCCGCAGTGGAATAGGCAGACGTGGCCCATGGAGGGGGTCCCGCAAAGCTAACCGCCGACCCAATCGGGACTTGCCTTTCCGCCGACCTTTTTCTGGTGAGAAAACTGCCATGCAAGAGTCGGAGGAAAGGCAGGTAATGAGGTGAATAACTGGCTCGATGGCGAATGTGCCCTTTGAAATGTGACTGGTGCTCATGTTTTGCCCTCCAATGCCTTCAGGTTGGGTGCAAACACTGTTTCTCTTGCACAACGTAATGCAAGGAAGTAGTGTGTCCGACTGGCTGGAGCCACTGTAGCGTGGCTGGCAATGGCTTCCGGCTCATTACCATAGCCACAGTGTGCCGCCGCCATGACTTCACCGCCCACACACCGCCAGACCCATGGGAAACTCATGATGCAGTGTTCAGGATGCCACTGGCTTGGTGGCGTTTTCTGGACCACCGTGGAGGCGGGGTGGCGGTTAAACCGCCTAAGTCATAATCGGTCCCTGAGGCTTCTTATATAATCAGTAAATGTTGGTCTGTTTGGTGAGCTCACAGTACCGCATCTAAACTCCTAAACCTCCAGTGTTATAGAGGTTGTCAGTAACCTAGAACATGACTCTCAGATTCCCAAGGAGAAGTGTTCACAAAGAAAAGATACAATGTTGCATTTTCACACATTTATTGAAAAGCTCTAATCTTTGAAAATGAAACAGGAACAGTGGTTGTAAGAAATGTGAGACACATAATTGTAGCAAGTATTAATAAAATAGTGAAATATACAAACAATTCAATCATGGTAGCTGTTCATAATGTTTCTAATGTTACTCCTATCGTTTCCTAGCCTATATGCTAAAGAGAGCATATCGGGAGTACCCATCTGCATGGTCTGTTGGAATAACCTAACTCCATATCTTGGTGCTGTATGTCAGGAAGCTATGCTCAGCGCATCCATGGATGCACCCCTGACTGAGGGTACAGCTATCTTCCTTCTCAGGATGAAGGTTGGGGACAGCTGGACTGCATCTCACAGCAGCGTTCCGTGATGACTCCAGCGGAATTGCACCTCTCACCGACATCAGTACGGAAGCGGTTTAAGTAATAAGATGGCAAGCTAATCAAACTATTTCAAAGGTGTAGGACAGTGTATTTAATTAGACTGACGCAGAAGAGTTGTCTACTTGAGAGCACAGAAAAGAAAACAATACCTCATGTTCTAAATTAGTACAATCCTGGAACTAGATGCACAGATTTCAGGGTGTCAATGCCTATCAGGAATGAATGTGTGCAATGGCCATTCTCGCAATAGAAAAACATGTACAAAGCACCATTAG
This sequence comes from Calotriton arnoldi, assembly GCA_963921515.1. Taxonomy (NCBI): domain Eukaryota; kingdom Metazoa; phylum Chordata; class Amphibia; order Caudata; family Salamandridae; genus Calotriton; species Calotriton arnoldi. The sequence goes on from CAWUFW010023415.1 coordinate 68,083, forward strand.
AAAATGAGGCTAAGTTAAAATGAGAATCAAAATGGAAGCTAAATGCAAGCCGCATAACAGACCTCTCTTTCAGGGCTTCAATGCCATAGCTGCTGAGGTGGTAAGTGTTGTTTAAGGTTGCCTATTGTCTGACATTTTAGTAGGTGAACTTGATGTCAAGCTAGCTGAATTGCTGGGTTGGGTATCAGAGGAATTTTAAATGCTGGCTTTGCTTGAACTATGGGGATGGGGTACATGTTAGTTCTGACCCTGATTTGAGTAAATATGGGCCGTAGCATGTACCCAAATTTCTTTTTTGATCTGCATCCTTGCCATGATCATTGTGAGAAGGATGCTAATTAATGTCCCCAATTTCTTAATGATATCTCCACAGAAACAGTGTGCAGCGGCGGATGGGCTTCCCTTATAACAGGACACCCTTTCATCGAGACCCTGCAGCTGGATGTTGAAAGTATGTCAATTTGTACCTCCATATTATGGGATTGCAGGTTTAGGAGTTTCACTATTGTTGTCAGTAGCATTGCCACAGAGTTCAGTGTACTAACTGAAGAGGCTATGGTTAACGTCTCGAGGGAGTTATGTGCCTCTTCAGAGGGCTCTAAAGTATTTACCTGGGTAGCTACATTGAACTGAGTTGTTAGCTATGGTCCTGTGGATTCCGTGGTTTGGTCAAGGTGTTCTGTGTGATTAGAGTTGCCCCACTCTACAATCGCTGTTCTGTCTTGAGTAAGAGGGTCTTCTTTGTCCTCCCTCTCTGATTGAAGCCCAGGGTTATAATCAAAGTTTTCGAGGGCCATTTTGTCTAAAATTGATGTTAGATTTATTGAGGAACTGAAATTGAAATTGGGTTGCAATGTTTCCCAGTGAATTTCAGCCTTTGTTATTCCACAGTTCCCAAAGCTAGTTGAAATAGGTCATGACATGGGGGTTCTTGGAGCGCTTGTTGCATTTTAGTAGGCTCAAGGGGCGCACTGCTGGTGAGCTATGTGAGCATATTGCAAGTTCATCTGTGCCAGTTGCATCTCCCTCACTATGATGTGCCTTTCAAGATTTCATATAGGCCTTCATTTTCCTGATTGTACTGGCAGTGCTGTTGGATTTTGTGGAAGTAGATTTCCAGTAGTTTTTCAATGAGGAATTTGTGGCGTTGGGCCTTGTTGTCATATTCCCTCCCCATTGGAGATTCGTCTGTACTCTTGTTTGTCTCATCCTGCTTAACGAAAGTATTAGGTGTTGGAAAAAGTAGGCTATATATGAGCCGATGAGGCCTTAATCTGTTGTTGTATTAGCAGCTACACAGCGTGTTTGCAGAGTTGCGTTCAATAATTGAAATAACTGAAGTGATTATTAATCATTTTTCATTGCCTACATTTGTAAATTCGGATAGTGCTTGTTCCTAAATAATGCTTGATTGTTGATTTGATAGGCGATTTATTAGGTGCTGAAGCCGCTGGACCTTGAGGAGGCCTGACCCAGGGGCCTGTGCCACTGTGCATCTGTTCCGCTGTTTGGCTGGGCCAAGCGTAGAGGTTTCTGCTGTAATGTTTAGGTCATTTGCTGGGCTTATGTGATCCTGCCTTATGGCTTGCACCTTGTACTTTGCACTTGCTCTCATAGGCTAGCTTGCGCTGTTGTGCTACTGTGCCTAAAGAGGGAGGCACGTTGATGTGAAGTGACTCGGAGGAAGCAGTGGGGCACCAAGACCAGGGATGCAAGCTACACCAAACCCTAAAGTTGTCCGCTTCCGTAAAAACCTGTCTCAACCCAAAGATGTATCAAGGCCTAGCGCCTGCAGTGGATCTGACCCAATTCCCAGTCAGAACCTTCCCACACTCCGCACTCAAGTTCGTTAAGTAATTGAATCGACAAGTCTTTCACCCAGCCCAACCCAGCCCAGCTGCTGCTCCTCGTCTCCCCCACCTCACTTTGCCTCAACTCCCGCCCACGAGGCTCTCTTTGCCCCCACCATGAGGCCATGCGGCCAGATCGAGGGACACTAATGGTGGAGGAGGCAAAGGGCTGTGGTGGCCAGGCAGGCCAGACTCAGCTGTGCCATGTGAACAGAGTGATGCACTGCGACGCAGTGACATGAAGCCCACTATTCACAGTGGACGTCGGCGGTTTCTGGCTGAAAAACGCTTCTGGTATCTCTGCTATCTCAGGCTGGAGGTCTGCTCACTGTGTACGGCTTGACTTGGCTTGGTGCTCAGGGCTTCGGGCTTGAATGCCGATGGCCTGGAGACTGGAAGCTAGACTGGAGACTCAACTGTTTTATTGTGGATAGGTAAATGCAAGAATGAGTCAGTGGAATTATAAATTGTTGCATGAGTGCAAGAATGAGTGACAAGAATACATTCATGATGACTTATTGAGTCCTGATACTCACCTTAGACTGAAGAGGCGTTTTCAGTTATAAGCCAGTTCTGTTGGTATTGCAAATGCTTGATTAAAGTTGCCTTTCTATGACTTCAGTGCTCTTGCTGCACTGGGAAATCTGTTTTCTGGCATGTCAAATACTGACACGCCACTGTAGTACTCAATTCTGTTGTAGCACCACTGACCCCATTTACTTTGTTTCACCTTGTCTCCTAACATTATCATTTCAAGAGGGATAGGATTTAGGGAATCAAATCCAGTTATACAATGAGGACCAGGGATTGGGTAACTGACCTACAAACTAGTAATTAGATTCATATGTATAACCCTCAAAACTACGCTATATTAATACAGAATTATCACAGCTAGACCAAATCTCCTGAAGAAATTCAGTCAGACTAAAATCATACAATCCAATAATTCAGTTAAAGCTATACAGAATAGTAACATTAAGAATCTGCTGTCCAGAGATCTCTCTATTTGGATTCCCATCCCTCATTATTATTCAATTGGAATGCACAATCAGTAATTAAAGATGACACATAGAGAGACAGAAACAGGATTTGAGGATGGTTTAGTTTTATCAGTAAATTTAAGAAGAGTAAATACATCAATATCAGGCATTTAAATTTGGGAGTGCAGGATAATCAAATGTATTCTTTCATGAGCCATCAATTACCAAAGTTCTAGAAGAGTTCAGTAAAAGGCATGAACTATCTCAGCTCAAAGGTTCTCTCCCATGAGGGAAAGATTTCTAGGAATAGCGCACACAGCGTATGCGTCAGCCAATAGAGTCTAAAAAGAACGAATGATGTCTCTCAGTCCGCAAAAGAGCAAGATCTCCAAAGAAGAAGAAAAGGGTCTCTTTCACTCCGTCACACAGTGTGTATTATAATTTCCCAAGTTCCGGAGTGACACCTCCTGGGTCACCTCATCTGGTCAGACCACTCAGTCCATTGGGCAGTACATATAGGGTGATTGTCATACAGCATAAAGAAGACACATATTATAGCAAAAAGGTGGTATCATCACGTAAGCCATCGAACCATCCAGTGTATACGATTTTGACAATGGTCCTTTTCCAGAAGTGCATGAGTGAGTTCAAGAGGAAAGTTTCTCATGGCTGATGTTCCCAAAGTAACAAAAAAGGTTGCAACTAGTCCTACTATGCCCATGGGAACTCTCTCTATGAAACATAGTTTCATTCCACATTGTAGGTCTACGAAGCCTTACCATATGAACGGAATGCAAGCAAGTATGGAAAATGCAGGCCTGAATTGAATTTGGTTCAATAAATATAGAATACAAAATAATGGAAATATATATATATATATATATATTTCATTCTAGAATCTTGGGATCAATTCTTTAAATTCATTTGCACTCATTAAGCATTCTAGTTTCATCAAAATTAGCACGTGTAACTATGACATATAACTACTTTTCAAAGTGCCAACGTGTAAAATTATTTCAAAACATAAAATATTAATATTGTTTCTAGTAATTCTCATTAGTACATATATGAAGATTACTCTCTGAAAGTTTTGAAACTTTTAATCCCATTATAAACGTGCACCATCCATTTCGCTTTTCCCCACTTGGTGCACATTTTCAAGTATTGAAAACATGGAGTTTTAAAATGAGACTCCTAGAATACACACGATGGGCCTGATTCACAGAACTAACTGACGTCAAAAATGTAAAGTTAGTACTTTTCGGTATTCACAGAATACACTTACCACTACTAACTTTATGTCCGCTCTCGGGCCGGAGATTCCGGCCCTGTGGCGGAATTTCCGCCTCTGGGCCGGAATCTCCGCCTCCGGGCCGGGAATACCCTCATTTAGGCTGTTTCAATGCTCAAGCGGCCTAAATGAGGGTATTCCGGCCGAGACGCAGACATAAAGTTAGTAGTGGTAAGTGTATTCTGTGAATACCGAAAAGTACTAACTTTACGTTTTTGACGTAAGTTAGTTCTGTGAATCAGGCCCATAATGTCATCCAAATTACATTAGTTTCATTAATTCTTCACACACATTGTTAATTAATGAAGATGGTTTATGAATCTTTTATGATACATGAGTCATCACTTTAATTTTTCTGCTACACGTTAAAATATATCAATGCAATTTAGTAAATCATGAATCTATGTTATTCAAAAGAATAATTTTATCTAATCTACATTCTTCTGCATCCTTTTATGATGCAGTAACTAAGTCTTTTCATGATCTGTTTCTCATAATTCTCCAACGTATATTTAGCACAATTTGTGCATGTTTGTGATTTTTCTCTCAAAGGTGTCGAGATCAGTTTTAAGTGTCAGCTAGAAGGACGCAGTATGTCAGGAACCGAACCAGGAGGCTGCAAGAGACTAGCCTAGTGGGTGCCATCACTACTTCTGGCAGGGAAAGACATAATCTATCTTGGACTGAGCTTATTCATTTGCGCTCCACTAAGATGGCTGAGGGCGCTGAGGTCAGCGCTTCAGACCTTCCTGCTTTGAGCGCGAGACCCTGAACATCACTCTAGGCGTGCGCTCCCCCGCAGCTGCTTGCACTTCACCGAAGCCGTTGGAGAAGGAGCAGCTTCTGCGTCACCAGCGTTTAGAGTTAGTGTAGAAGAGATATTTCGTAGCGTTTAACGGCGGTAGATTAGGAAATACTACGCGTCGGGCAGAATTAAATATTTCCAGAATCCAGAGACTATTGTCCGTGACTCCGTTTGACCTTCCAGTCATTCTCGGAGCATCCTATCTTCCAGAGAAAGAATTTCCAGACACGCAAGTATTGTTTAAAATAAATGTTAAAAGCGAGTCCCTGTCTTCGAGAGAAAGAATTTCCAGACACGCAAGTACTGTTTAAAATAAATGTTAAAGCGAGTCTCACAGAATAATTTACTCACCAGAAAGTCTTGTGTCAGCCCAAGCTTTCTGCAGTTCTTGGCACCTGTAAAAGAAGAAGAAAGAGAGTTTAGTTTTGAGTTGTTATAAAGAAATATTGTTTCGCAATTAAATATACTTACCAAGAATTCTTGTGCTAACCAAGCATACTGCATTACTTGAGTTCCTGTAAAAGATAAGAAAGAAGGTTTAGTTACTCAAATAGTTTAGCTCTCGCTAAAGATTTGGTTTGGTGTAATATAAGCAGTCAAGTTAGTTTTCTGTTAACCCCTTTGGTGCTTGCGTCGGCCAATGGCCGACGCAAGCACTACCTCCCTGGTGCGGCGCACGTCCATTGGCCGTCACCAGGGAGGGCCCCACTAAACCTCCGGTGCATCGCATTTTTTTTATTCCCCTGGGGAGGCGTGGAAGGCTTTCGCGTCTCCCCACCCCTCCCGCTCATCTGTGACGTCAGCGCGCCGCGGCTCCTGCAGCGTCACTGATTTCCCACCGGAGCCGAGGACAGCAGCAGGTAAGGCGCGCTCGGCTCCGATGGGGAAATCCAGCCAACGCGGCCTCCCCAGCTTTCAGGAGGCCTCGTTTGAAAGGAGAGTCTCCCTTTCAAGCGAGGCCTTCCTGAAAAGGGTTTCCTGGCCGTGGATCGCGGCAGCGCTGCGATTCACGGCCAGGAAACTCACTAGACACCAGGGATGTCTTGGGGGGGTCGGCCCTCGTGGTAACAGGTCGGCCCCCCAGGGGCATATTTTTTTTAATTTTTAAAAGTTGGCTTTGTTTGGGGTGCGCGATCGCACCCCAAAATGAAAAAAAAATTGATAAAAGAAATGGCGGCGATATTGGAAGGGGGTCGGTCCTCCTGCTCAGTGGCCCACCCCTGTGGGGGCATATTTTTATTTAGACATGTTGGCTTTCCTTGGGGGCACGATCGCCCCCAAAATGCTAAAAATATTTTTTAAAGTACGATGGTGGCAATATTGGCAGGGGGTCGGTCCTCCTGCTCAGTGTGCCGACCCCTGTGGGGCAATTTTTTTATAGCTATGTGCTTTCCGTGGGGGCCACAATCGGCCCCAGGAAATCCATAGCTACAAAAAAATTGAGAAAGAGAGAGATCTTTATATATATATATATATATATATATATATATATATATATATATATATATATATATATATATATATATATATATATATATATATATATATATATATATATATATATACATATATCCAAGCCAAACTGCCTTTACTCCACCGGTTCTTCGTCGGTATAAGCAGACACGGACCACGAGATAAGTGCAATTTGTTTATTTCATTTAGTGTCGGCCATTACACGTTTCGGTCCAGCCGGACCTTGATCACATGACAACGCTAGTATTGGCTCCCCACCCATTTAAAGTGACTAGTGCATTACGTCATTGGTGCAATGGAGGTAGGCATAGAAAACATACTTTTGATTTCTTCCTTCTTTTGGAATTAACATGCCTAAATGCATTCAGTAAAAACCATGGACCATACTGCTTAAAAACGGATGGTTGACCTTATCTTTCCCATACAACGTTAAACATTTATAGATTCTTACTGACAATCTGTAATTTATGGATCTTCATGAAATATAAAAGAACAGTATTAAAAATATTAAAATACCATTTATAATAAATACAATACATTTCATGACAATAATTTCGAATAAATATATAAATATATAAATAAATATTCCTTTAAAATGTAAGAAAAGGAATTGGGCCTAATTTTACAGAAATCAGTTTTAAATTCAAAATGTTCCCAAAATCATTTTATATTTGCATAAATGCAGCAATATAACCATATTTGATGATAGTCTGGAGTCCGTATGTGTGCCCTGTTCTGGGCTCCCCAGTCCTTACCTACCAAAGCCTCCAATTGGTTTCATTAAAATACTAGTGATACCTACAAAAATATTTAAAAAAACCCGTCACTTGTTTGACCACTACTTTTTTAAAAACATGTTTTTCATTTTCTCATTTTTCTAATAAAAGTGCTTGAAGTGGTGATCTTTAAAAAACCATTATATCCATGGTTTAGGTTGGTTGGGAGGCCAATGTTTTGCTATACAAATGTTCAATTTTGAAATTTGTTTCCTGTTTCATATGTGTTTAACATCCTAGAACTATAGACCTGTTGACCCCAAAAGAGGCTAAAATAATTCAATAAATTCTGGTATTGTTTTAAAAAGGGATTGACGCAGGACTGATTTTATTACCATTAAACTTCATTAATTCCTCACATCAATTCAGGGTGTTTTATAGACAAGTATAAAGGTCCTCCGTTATATTAAGACCTCCCGGGGCTTTGCTGTCGAGATTCAATATATATCTAGTTTCCATTTTTCTAAGGTGTCCTTCCCTGTCTCCACCTCTTCTATTGATTGGAATAGAGTCAATCAGGTAATAAGAGAGGTTCTTTAGATTACTTTGATGCACCTCCCTAAAATGTCTCGCAACTGGATAAGACTGGTCGTAGTTATTTATTGCTCTTATGTGTTGCAATATTCTCTTGTGGGCGGGCAGCTTAGTGCTGCCCACATATTTGAGGTTGCAAGAGCATTCCAACACATAAATGGCATATTCAGTTTTGCAATTCAGAGGTTTATCAATTTCGAATTCTCTATCGCTGAATGCTGACTTGTATGTTTTCTTATTTACGCCATATTGGCAGGCTTTGCAGTTTTTACATTTGACAAATCCATTTTGAAGATATATATATATATAGAGAGAGAGAGTCTCTTTCTCTCTGTAGATGATATATGTATATATATGTATCTATATACATATGTATGTGTATATAGATACATATATATACATAAGTCTAAAGAGTGAATGATATA